>JAFKAC010000112.1:0-168966 GCA_025766275.1 Lactarius indigo | reverse complement strand
ACTATAACGTCGTACGGCGTATATCGTACGATGTATGGTATTCCTGGTATATGACGCAACTGACCAACCGAATCTATTCCTAGGATTGGCATAAATAATAATACTTCCGAGTTGCGCATTAATGGAACATTGTCACTTCATGGCTGTTATGTAAGACCAGTTCCCAGATAGAGCTAAAAGCGCAGACTCCGTCAGTCCCAGCCTCCAACGCGGCGTCCGAGTCAGAGCCCATCCGGCCATGGAGCCGTTAAATTGGCCAATGTGCGCACTTTCCCACAGGGGACCACGGACACCCTTCCCGGCGCAAGGTTATCATAACGAGTACGGTAACGTTGAACAAATGGTGGGAGGAGACATAAGATACATGAGACACTGTGGTCGACTTTTTTTTTTTTACCACGGTCTCTTACTACTTCGCCTAGTGTTTTCTGTCGACTTGGTACTGCTGGGATACAGACATCTGGGAACACGATTTTTCCTGTGTACGGCGCCAGGAATGGGGGCATATAACCACGAAACCACCAAGTATTTACGCACGTATGCGGTGCAACGAGGAGACTCTCATGGACAGACTGGAGAGACTCAAATAACAGTGAAGTACAGAGGGACACGGAGACAGATAATTGCGGTTTAATTGCTCTCAATGGATGCACCGACCCGATATAAAGCAGGACCTGATGGCTACCTACAGCAATTAAGGTCCCAGGTTGTGTCCGAGTACGCCGTGAGGGGAAACCAAAGGTGTATCAAAAAGGAAATCATATGCATGGGATCCCAAGCAGTGTACTGGACTGGAGGGCATGCGGCCCGTTAAACATTCCCTCTGTGCGGAGGTTAGAGAACCAGTTTGAAGTTCAGACTGAAGTGGATTCGAACACAAGTCCACGCCCCGCGACCAAGTGTGGAGCGCGCTACAGAAACGCCACCGGACAGAGAAAAATTGTTCGTATCTTACCGCGCAGGGCTGATATTAGGCTCATCGATTACGGGAAGAACCAGCCGTTCCTGACACCTACTCTGTGGGGGCTATTAGTCGGTCCACCGCTCGGTGGTTCCAGTGCCGTAATGCGCGCTACCAGCGAAATGTGAGCCCATATCGCAGGATCGCTGACGCTGCCTGATCACGTTGTGTAAGTAGAACCCAATGATAAGCATGAAAGTCATATGACGCACCAGGATGGAGCTCCCAGGAATACGGCAAGGCCCGGCGCGGTAGAAGGAACGTCTTTGCTTTCGCGCCCGCGTTGGTGGGCTACTGATCGACATTTCGGGCGGCCCGAACATCGACATTCCCGAAAAACCACACGTTAGAGAATGATTTCCAAATTTCAGCTGGCACATGTTCGTGCTTTGAATTTAGGCTCCCGCCATGTTGGTGGCTTGTATGACATCATTTCAGCAAAGGACACGCAGATGCTGGCGCCAAAGATCCAGAGAGGAAGGAACCATATACGGATAAAGTGCTCGACTGCGGGGCGGCGGCGTCACCTGCCAGTGGCTCGCCCGGTACCTCCGATTAGGTACTGACTCCGTTTCTCACCCAGGGGCAAGGACAAGCAGTTCTGTCCACATTGACCCAAGCCATACAGGCTCCACTTTGATGTACCACCGCGCATGCATACTGTAATTTCCCGAGCCCGAATGATCGTCATGTGAGGCATCCTTACTGGTCCCAGTTCGGGAATGCCGTAAATATCTTTGTATGGCATGTGCCTGAGCTACGGAGCGCTGGCCGAAGGCGCACAGGTACTGTGGAGCCAGTCCGCTCGAGGTGGAGTGCACGACAAAACGTCAGATAACACAGCAATCACAAGGGGAGATTAGCACATTCCTAATCGATACTGGGAACAACGTGTTGGGTGGGGTTGCTTAATTGGAACAACTTGGGTGAAACGCGAAAGGGAAAAAAATTACGAAGCCCTAGTATTGGGAGCGTTTATTCCATATGCTGCAATTTCATCGACACGCCCCATCGGTTCTGAAACACCACCCACCCTCGGCGGAATGACTATGCGCAGATTGGACGGATTTGTGTTAGACGCACGGGAGCGAGATAGAGGCGGAAAGGACCGTTTGTGGGTCTCCATTGGGGAGTGCAGTTCAAGTGGAGCACCGAGTGTATGCCGTATACAGTACTGTACTGTACCGTGGCCTTCGACGGTGTTGTTGAAGGCGCTTCCCTGTGGGAATTATTTGTCAGGATTTGTCCTCCGGCTCCGGCGGGGCCATGCGCGACGTGTCCTTTGGATCATTTCTCCTCACCCAACGAATTTCCCTGCCTTATCACCATTGTCTATAATGAATTTCGAGGACGTGGAGGAACGAGATGGTGCAGTGCTTGCGATTTCCTTGAGTTGAGTTGAGTTGGTTGATATTTGTGCTTTTCTTAGGTGTTCGGCTTTCTTGGAACGTTTGGCCCTCATCACGTATCGAGGCGAATCGGACTGTAGTTCCAATCGCCGCTCTTTACATCCCATTAAAACAGAGGGATGACCTCCCTCCCGTGCTTTATGAGCCCGTTACCTGTAAGTCGACTCCTTGTCGAGCCGTCTTGAACCCTTATTGGTACGTATCCCTCGTATATGCGCCAAGTATGGTCTTAATTTCGTTCATAGCCAAATCGATATCCGAGGAAAGCTATGGATCTGTCCTTTCTGCCTCACACGCAATGCATTCCCTCCCCATTATAAGGACCTTTCCAGCACAAATCTTCCCGCCGAGCTCTTACCAAAATACACTACTATCGAGTATACGCTCAGCCGCCCAGCACAAGTACCTCCTATATTTCTTTTCGTAGTTGATACGTGCCTCGACGCCGAGGATCTCAAGGCCCTTCGGGATGCCATTGTCGTCAGCTTGAGCCTCCTCCCACCATTTGCGCTAGTCGGGTTGGTCACTTTCGGGACCATGGTGTGTAATGTTTTTTACGGCCTTGACCAACGCCCACCCACCTTACCAGGCCCAAGTGCATGAAATTGGGTATGCGGAGTGTAGCAAGTCCTATGTTTTCCGTGGAGGAAAGGAGTATACTCCGAAGCAGATCCAAGACATGCTCGGCCTGAGTGCACAGAACCGAGCAGCCCCCCGACCTGGCCAGCCCATGCCTCCGCAAGCCTTTGGCGCCGCCCGATTCCTCCTCCCCGTCTCCCAGTGCGAGTTTCAGCTCACTGGTATTCTTGAGGCACTGACGCGCGACCCGTGGCCTGTTGCGAGCGACAAGCGCCCCCTTCGCTGCACCGGCGTTGCGCTGAGCGTTGCCGTTGGTCTCCTGGAGGTACGCATCGCGCAACCGTGGTCATCATATATATTGGTTAATGAACGCCCGTACAGACGACTTTCCCCAATACTGGGGCACGCATTATGGTTTTCGCTGGCGGTGCCGCGACCGAGGGGCCGGGAATGGTGGTCAGCAATGAACTCAAAGAGCCCATTCGGTCACATCACGATATTGATCGAGATAGCGTGAAACACTTTAAGCGAGCGACAAAGGTTGGCCTAGCCCAATTATACCCTTTTGTTTTAATAACTTCGTGGCTGTGTAGTTCTACGAGGGCTTAGCGAAGCGCGCTTCAAACAACGGGCACGCCGTCGACCTCTTTGCTGGCTGTCTAGACCAAGTCGGTCTTCTGGAAATGAAGGCGTTGCCGAATTCCACCAATGGCGTCATCGTTCTATCCGACTCTTTCGCGACGTCCATTTTCAAGCAGAGCTTCCTTCGCGTGTTTAATAAAGATGATCAGGGGAATTTAGCCATGGGATTCAACGCCACATTTGACGTTCAGGTTTGGATAGAACATTCGCTGCTGCAAATCCGTATGCTAACGTCCCGATACAGACCACGAAGGAGTTGAAGGTCTCGGGGCTTATTGGGCATGCGATATCAACAGGAAAGAAATCCGCGTGTGTCGGTGAGACGGAGATCGGTGTTGGGCAGACTTCAGCCTGGAAGCTTAACACCCTCAATCCACACACTGCGGAAGCCGTCTACTTTGAAGTCGTCACACCCGCTGGGCAACCTCTGCAGCAAGGTTCTCGTGGCCTCATCCAGTTTGTCACCCATTATCAACACTCGACAGGGCAGATGCGGCTGCGCGTCACCACTATTGCGCGCAACTTTGCTGAAGCCGGTTCGCCAAGCATCGCGGCATCGTTCGATCAAGAGGCAGCAGCAGTGCTCATGGCACGCATCGCGGTATTCAAGGCAGAAATAGACGACTCTCCCGACGTGCTGCGTTGGCTCGACCGTATGCTCATTCGACTATGCCAGAAGTTTGCGGACTACAGGAAAGAGGACCCAACGAGTTTCAGGCTTACGGACAACTTTAGTATTTACCCCCAGTTTATGTTCCACTTGCGTCGGAGTCAATTCTTGCAAGTTTTCAACAATAGTCCGGACGAGACGGCATTTTACAGGCACATCCTCAACGAGGAAGATGTCAACAACTCCCTCATCATGATCCAGCCCACGCTCATGTCATACGGACTGGACACTCCTCCTCAGCCTGTGCTACTCGACAGCGTCTCCATCAAACCAGATGTCGTCTTACTCCTCGACACATTTTTCCATATCCTCATATTCCACGGAGAAACGGTTGCGCAATGGCGGAAGGCGGGTTATCAGGACCAAGAGGGCTATGAAAACCTAAAAGAGCTTCTTGAAACTCCCATCAACGACGCACAGGTACCCAGTTGCTTCTTACCTTATTAAAGTTTTGAGTTTTTTGACTGACAAAATTGTCCAAATACTAGGATTTGCTAACGGATCGCTTCCCTATTCCTCGGTATATCGTTTGCGACCAGGGTGGTAGCCAAGCCCGCTTCCTCCTCTCCAAGCTCAATCCGTCGACGACACACATGTCAGCTGGGATGTATGGCGCTAATCAAGCTGGCGGTGCTGGACAACCCATTTTCACAGATGATGTGAGTTTGCAAGTATTCATGGAGCATCTCAAGCGCTTGGTACGTTACACGCGCATTACGCGTAAGTCTCTCATAGCTGACCCACCCTCCATTAAGGCCGTTGGCGCTCAGACAAACTAGTCGGATCTTTTTCTGGAGTTTGTTATGCAGGCATTTCGCTCATTGATTTGATGTCTGTGCGTAATGAGCCTTGGGTGTTTCCTATTCTATATATGCGTTTTTAGGCGATCACCGTTATAATTGTCCGTCGGCGCGGGAATGTAGGACGTCAGATTGCACGAATGAATTCCATGACCGAATGTGTGCATTTTGTTGGCTGACTTCGCAGCGGCAGACGGTGCTGCATAGAATGTATTGCTTAATTGCGGTGTCTCCGTCAACCTCCAGCCGCATGCACTGGGTCTCATCTCCACTGTTACTAGTCGTCATCACACTCCTTTTACGCAGGTCCTACGATGTCCACAAGCCCACAGTCAGGAATGCAGCCCTCCAAGGACGCTTCCAAGCTACCTGTTTATTCAGACTCTACGTACCCCGTCGGACCCGACGTCTCAGGCGAGATATCCTACATCCACGTTCCCCCGCTAAGCCCACTCAGCAGTCCGTGGCACTATTCTGTTAAGCCTGAATTCGCTTCTGACGCCAGCAACTCTCCACAGTAATAATCATAACCATAGCCAGCCTTTCCATCGCCCTGTTCCTCTGGTGCTACTTTTATCCGCTGATCCAGAGATCACGGGGTTCCAGGGTGGCCGGAGGCGCGCTGCACCGTGACGCCAAACGGCCCGTCCTGGCGTCCACGCGCTCGTTATTCGGCCTTCGTCCAAAGACGCCGCCGACGCCGACTACACCCCAGCTGCTCGCGCACTATGGGCCGACGGACGCGCGCATCGCGCGCCCGCCTCCGGCGCTGAGCCTCTTCCGCGGCTCATCGCTCTCGCCGCCCTCGCTCTCGCCAACCCTCTCGTCCTCGCCTTCGTGCGCCTCGTCCTCGCCCATGACGCCGCCATTGTACTCTCCGTCTCTGTACGCGGACTCGGAGGTGATTGTCGCCCCTGTAAACGTGAACATCCTAGGACACGTCGTTGAGAGCCGCACGACGCCCAAGAAGGGCGGTGAGCGTTATGATGGCCACGGGCTAGAAGGCGAATGACGAAGGAGTACATGCAGTAATGGGCTGGATGTGTGCGCTCGAGAACTGTGTTTCGGATCTTTTCCTGGTTGATACGGGTTGCGCGCGAGGAAGAGGTGGCTCTGTTCGTTGTTTTTGTATCTCTTTTCGGGGGAATCTAGTGAGTTGGTATCGTTGGATGCGTTTTATTCAGTGACCATACAAATCTCGTCCCTATCTGAGATATGTGGAAGAGTTCGCTGATCTGAAGGCGAGCTTTCAAGGGCCCATGCATTCATGCACGTTCGCGTTTTGGCTATCCAAGGACCACGAAAAGGGCTTGATGAGAAGAACCATCGAAATAAAGTTCCACCTGATTCTCTATCTCCAACAATCAGATAATCGGAACCTCTATATTGATAATTTAATGGTCACATGACACTTTACCTGATTATGTCACTTCCTGATAACGGGAAGGGCCGGACGATCAAATCACTAGAACCGAACCGGGAATTAGTTTGTCAGCAAAAAATCTTGGAATAAAACTTGATTAACACTCAAAATATTTATTTGTAAATTTATGTGACAATATATCTAAAGTTTATAGATCACATGACAGCTGCAACAGGCGCATTTCAGGGCATATGACTTACAAACTGTAAATATATTGTTACACAAATTTACTTTGAGTCTTAATTAAGTTTTATTTCAAGATTTTTTGCTGAAAGATCAATCCCTGGTTCTAGTGAAAGCTAGTATCATAGTACTTGCATTGTAATAACGCCCGTGGGCCTGATGGCGATGCGCGGTACCTTGTACTCATCTTTGAGGCTGACTCTGAGGCGCCGATGATCTTACTTCCCATTAGCAAAACGCAATAGAGAGGATAAACGGAAGTTCAGTTTTCTGGGTCTTACAGTAAGCAAGGTCTTGAAAAACTTGACACGCCCACGGAAAAAGCCACAACTCAGGCCGTTGAGCTTCTCCGAGTTTGCGTGGAAGCACAGGAATGTATGACCGGATTTAGAAGTTAGAACAGGCATGCCACAGTCACTCCCATCACCTTCCACCACATACCACCGAACCCATCTCACAGCATAGTCACGGTCTGAAATGTCTAGAGATCCTCACCAGGCTATCAATATACACAATCCAGGAATAGGTATGGCTATCGACTCTTTCTGGCTTTTTGATCACCGATCTCACCCAGCGCCGCTTCACGAACAGGTGATGACACGTACCCTCCCCAGTTGGCCCCAAATCAAGCATCATCGGGAGTGGCTAACTTTGTCGATGGCTCCGGGCCTATCTTTTCCATGTATCTGGAAATGGCGACGGAAGAAGACAAGAAGATGGCCGAGAACTGGAAAGCAGACGCTGACGGAATCCTTATATTTGTGGGTCTCTATCTTCTACATAATCCCGTGCTTCACACCGACGTATCGGTAATAGACTGGTTTATTCTCTGCTGCTGTTGCAACCTTGATCTCGGTGACAATTCAGGACATTCGACCAAACCCACAGGACACTTCCAACTTCTACCTTGCAAATATCTATCAGACTATTGCCAATACTTCGAGTTCCCTCCCTTCTTCCCCACCCAAATTCTCCCCACCAAACTATGCAGTTTGGGTGAACTCACTTTGGTTTTTGAGCTTGGTGATCAGTCTTACCTGTGCTCTGCTTGCGACTTTGCTACAGCAATGGGCACGAAGATTCCTTATGGTCACTCAACCACATTACAGTCCACACAAGCGAGCGCGGATCCGTGCATTCTTTTCCAAAGGGGTCGAGAAGTTCCTCCTTCCTTGGGCGGTTGAAGCATTGCCCACACTGCTACACGTTTCTCTGTTCCTGTTCTTCGCTGGCCTGGTCGTATTCCTATACAACGTCAAGCTGACTATTTTCAGTCTGGTGCTGCCATGGGTCAGCGTTTGTACGGTTCTATATGGATGTATCACGGTCATGCCGATTTTTCTCCATGACAGCCCGTACAAAACTCCACTTACATCGTTGGCTTGGCCCATTGTCATCGGGATACCGTACATCATCTTTCAGGTTCTTCAATGGTTCACTCGGTCGGTTTGCCTTCGTCCTCGAGCGTTCCTTCGCTTCAGAGACTTGAAGAAAAGCTATCACAAAATGCTTTTTCAGGGCATGCGGAAGACCGCCGAGGAAATGGCTCTGAATTCACCATCGGAAATTGACAATGGTGTCTTTAGGTGGACATTCGACTGTTTGGATGAAGACCACGAACTGGAGCGCTTCTTTGCAGGCTTGCCTGGCTTCCGCAGTTCAGAAGTGGTCGGCGATCCCCTGCCCAGTCTCACGGCAGAGAGAAAACAAAGGATTTTCGAAGCGTTGGTTGGTTTGTTGGACCGCACATTCTCATCCGATTTGCTTCCTGAATCGATCAAAAACCGGCGAGCCATCATCTGCGCGAAGGCCCTTGATCCAGCGGAATTTACAGACGCATATCAACTCATTCTCAATAAGATTGTATCCCAACACCAATATAAGGGACTGAAAACCACCGAATTCGGCCGTATCGTGAGAGGCTGGGGCGATAGTGAGGACCAACGCACTGCGTTGGTTGTACAAGCCATAGTGACCAGTATTGTTGCGTGGTCACAACGACGCGATGACCCTTGGTACCATCTCGCCTCCAACGAACTGGACGTCCCAGAATCTGTCCTCCGGGACCACGCCGCACACGGCGACGACCTGTCGCTTTCCGTCTTGGTTCACATCATTCGCCAGAAATTTAACCTTTTCGAGGAATGGCCCTGGCAACCGCTCGATGAGTTCTTGGTTGTTCTGGAGGCAGCTTCCAAATTCAATGTACAAGATACATCGCCCGCACTGCAGCACGAGTTCTGTGCACTCTGGAATCAAGTCGTTCTCAAAGCGCAGAAAGACAACGACAAGTCGATCGCGTGGCATATCCTAAGACGCATTCGCAACGTTTACACCGATCTTCATCAAGGTACCGGCGCCGCACCAACACGATTCGACACCTCCACTCACGATTCTGACGTGATTCTGTCTGAACTATCTTCGTATCCATGGTGCAATGTCCCTGGCCACCACCCGAACCCGACATCACATCTATAAAGTCACTGCCTCCACTACCATTGCTCGCGCTGCCCTACTTGGTCATACCGCACTGGTCCTGCTTCAATCCCCATCATTCCCGACGCGCCTTCCCCATTCGTGCCCGCCCTACTTCGTGTCAATGAAAATATCACATATGTCCCGCCGCTTGACAACCATACACCCGTCACAATGTCGTTTCACCCTACTCATCACCCGACAGCAGTTGAAGACCACCAAATTCCTGCTACTTCTCCGGATCCAACCACCGCTAATATGACGCAAGGAGGCATCGACACCTTGGCTAGAGCTTTGCCCCACTCCATGCTAGAAACTTCAACACCCACCCTTTCTCTTACCTCAGCCTCCCCACTTAGTGCCGTTGCCCTCTAGTACAATGCAGACCTCCACACCTTTTCGGATGTACTGGGTCTCTCGTCTCCTTTCATTCCCGTTCCCGATAATATATTGCCAACAGACCTGCCATTGTCCTCAGACTCACCAGTAACTGGATCCAACCACGCACATTCTTTGTCATATCTCCTTCCTCGATGTTAGCTACCGCTTTTCCCGCCACCCCAGAACTGACCTTTGTACCTGATACGGGTACTGCTGCCGAAGGCACATAGGGTATTTTCCATACGGGCACGGACAGTCTTGGCCTCCCCTTTGGTGAATCACAGAAATACTATCGCCACCCCAGATATTCTGCCACTGTAGCCGGCATAGTCATCGTGGGGACCTTCACGGGGCTCTCTGGATGCTGAGTACTTGGGGAATCGACCTCATCTTTCATATGGCCAATATGATGTGACACATACTTCTTTGTATTACACATAAAGCATATTCGTGCTAGGTCATCAACGTCAACATTGTGGTACAGGTACTGTTCGACTCTGTTCTCCGGATGTATATACCTTCATATTTACACGATACCATTACGATAGTGTGGGTAAATATACGTGACGCAAAATGCCAGGTTATACTGTAATCCCAATAGAGATGAATGGTATGCAGTGAACTATCGGGGCGTTCAAAGTAAACATGGAGCGCATGCATGCGGCACCTTTCAGAGGGGTTGGCACCCAAAGGTACGGGATCTGAGAGCGGAGATCAGAGAAGTCGAACGAGCAGCAATGAGGGACAGGTGAACGATATCCACACCAAGACCAGCCAGCCAGAGGTCGGGACATGTGAGCCGAAGAAGGCCCCGCGTCAGTGAAAAGCTTCATGGAGATATTAATGAGAGAATGAGAGAAGCGAAGATGCTACGTCAGGTATAACGAAGTAGGGGGCAGTAGGGACTTACGAGGCGCGTCGTAAGGAGGCAATCAAGTGGGCAACTTTGCTACTGTAGTTTCGGAGCAGGTTACTGTAAAATAACCGTCGAGCTAGTCGCATTGTCACGGTGATAGTGCCTTGGGCCTGATGGCGGTTCTACAGCACGTGCTGCAGCCATAATACAGTAATGCTCATCCCTGAAGCTGTTGCGCCGACTCGGAGGGCCCCCCATGCGGTAACGGGTCCCAAGCAAGCTTGGTTTGTTAGCTTAGCCAGACTCGGCCGTTTGAAATCTAATGCCCCGTGTCTGACTCCAGAATCGAATCGAACTCCTTGACAACCGCCCAGTCAAGGAAGCGCTGGCCTGCTCATAGGTTTGACCAAGGGTTTGACGCCAAAGTATAACCGAGGAGCAGAAAAAAAAAAGGACGCTGATCCGAGAGGTGATGCAGCTAATGGCTAGAGTGTGCACTAACGTGGCAGTGCAAGAACAAGAAGCTATAGGTCACACTTGATCAAACATCTGCATACTTGTACAGCCACTTGTCGATCTCATCATTCCATCTACTGTATGACAACGAGCGTACATCACTTTGCCCCATCTCAACATCGGCCCGATACTGTACCTGACGACGCCGACCATAATGCATCCTAATGGCGCGCCCGGCCGTCGCTCTTCCGTATCATGACAGGCGCCGTGGAGAATTGTCGTGATGGCAAGGACAGTACTGCATTCCCACTGCCATTAGCCCTGCACGTTTTCGCCACTTTTTCTCAGGATAAACGAGGTCGGGATTCTCATGACATTCCCAACTCTACATCAATATCGAGCGCAGAGCCCCCCCCCAACCTGAACCAGCGCTCTCATCCCCCTCCCTCCCCTCACTTTCCACCCGCCACCACCGCAGGCGATGGTCGCGTTCCCTCCTTCTCCCTCGGGCTCGCGTCTCCCAGCGGGCGGCAGGGGCACCCTCACGAGCCTCTGCGCCGGCTGCGCTCCTCATAGCACCAGCTGGTCTTCCGTGAAAGCACACGTCCGATCCTTCTCCCTCGCCTCTCCCTTCGCCATCCTGGCCACCAGCAACGGTACCACCACCGCTGGCGATCATCCAGCCCAGAACTCCGCTACCGCATCCGCAGGGCCCACGGCAGCGGGAGCGCGCCCGCTGTCGACCACGCACGTCGTTGCGATCGTGATCGGTGCGGTCAGTGGGGCCATCGCGCTGGCGGTATTACTGGCTCTCGTGTACGTCCTGCGGGTCAGGCGCAAAGTAGAGCGGTTCCGGAAGTCGATGGATGTGCTTGGGCCTGGTGCGTCTCTCCCCTCCTTTTGATTGGGCGTGCTAACTCGCTTGCTCAGAACTCGCACCGATTCCGCGGCCGCCCAACCTTGCGAATATCGATGTCTGCCTCGCCAACGGGGCGCATCTGGCCTCGGTGCAAACGCCGTATCCCCATCTTTCGAGCGCACCTTCGGTCGCCTCGCCTAATGAGACCCCCAGAGGCCCTCCGCGCAATCTGATCATCGATGTTGGCGCCTCTCGCGCTATCCGGCAGACGTCCCTCCTGTCCGTAGGCCCGCAGACCTCGACGCGCTCGCTGTACGGAGCAGCAGTGCCTTCGCCGGGCCTCACCTCCTTCCCGCGACGCGAGCCCCACTCGGCCGCAACGCAGCGCGTGACTTTTGAGGAATCTCGACCGACGAGCAACGAACCTCATTCACAATCTTTTGTTACGTCACCTCCCCCACGCAGACAGACCATCGATGTTGGTGTCTCTCGCGCTATCCAACATACCCCCCGTCCGTCTGCAGGTCCGCAGACCCCAACGCCTTCGCTGTACAGAGCAGCGGTTCCTCCGCCGGATCCTACTTCCTTCCCGCGGCGCACGACCGTTGATGACTCTCGGCCGACGAGCAACGAACCTCCTTCACGATCTTTTGTTACCTCTCCCTGCTCCCCGAATTCTTAAAAAAAAAATGTATGTATGAGATGTAACAGTAAGGCAAACCGAGTGATAAGTTCAGGGTAAAATAGATCCCGCTGAGCATCGAACGGGACAATGGGAAGAAAGGTTATTGACATCCGGCTTGAAGTGTCTTGGCACTGATTAGCGCCAATTTTAGCGATTGGATCTGAGTTGCCATATATAGGTGGTAAATTCAATCAGATGGAAAACGACCAGTTGCGGATGTGTTGACGGGTCGCGATACCCCGCAACTGGGACAAGCTGTGTACGTACGTGCATCAGACAAGCTGCATACCATATGTCACACCGTATCAGGCCAACGAACGGTGATGAAGCGATTCCGGTGAGCGGTAAAGACAAAACCCGGATATACTTCCATTGGATTGTAAAACAGGCATGTAAAAGCACGCGGGATTGCAAGTATTACCTAGTATAGCAGTCGGACGGGTCCAGAAATGACAATACTACCGAGGATTCCAAGCAGAGTAGTCTAACTTCATGTCTTGAAAATGCGGAGAAGACGGGCCTCCGTCACGATGCGGGTACGACAGAGCGGGCATTCACGCGATGAAGACATAATAAGATCTGAGCAACTGCGGCACATTGCCAAATGGCTGCAAAAACAATATAATCGTTAATCGTGTAACTCTCCCCCCAAGACACGAACACGTACCCGCAATCGACAATGGCGATATTAGCCTCTTCATCCTGACAGACAACGCACAATCCGTTTCGCTCGAGATCGGCAGCGGTCCCCATCATTGGCGGTGGTGACATTTTAGACCCAGGTTGTTCGGCGTCATTCCCGGACGCACGTGCTTTCCTCTCTGCCGTGAACGCCTGCTCCCGCTCTTGACGTGCTTGCTCTTCCCGGAGGCGCTGTTCCTCCATCATCGCGTGCTGACGGGCAACAGCCTCTTCTTCGCGTGCATGTATCGCGGCCTCTCGCGCGCGTTCCTGACGTTCATCGCCGAGGAGGGCATGCACGCGCTCGACAAGATCGCTCTTCTCGAGTAGCAGACGCGCATTTACGTGATTTTGGAACAGCACAGTCTTCAATGCGCTTATCGACATCTGCGAGACTTCCTCATCTGTCATGGCTAGCAACTCATCGAGAGTGGGTATGGGAGGCGGAGCTGGCGGCGGAGCTGACGCGGGGGTGTTAGAAGGATTAGTCCAATTACCATTACTAGGCATCGGACCTCGACTAGGGGGAGGATTGGCCGTGTTTGTGCGAGGGTATGAGGCAGACGAGTCGCTCGAAGGAGTACTCTGTGACCGAGGAGCCATCGGAGGCGGAGTTGTACGTGGCGGTGGGTAGGGCTGGGAGCGAGAGGAAGGTTGGGCCTGTGGTGAGTCCTGTGGACGAGGAGTAGTTCTATGCGGTGAGGGAGGTGATCTATGCTGTCTCGAGGGATCAAGATCTGGGCGGGGGAACTCCGAGGAGGTATTAATAGGCTGTTGTCTTGGGGGAACAGGTTGTACGGGCCTCGGCTCGTCACGCCTAGAGAACAGCCCGCGAGGTCTACCGGTACGCCCATTCGGGACAGAGTGCTTCCTGTAATAGCTCTGCGGGAGACGAGATGAGTAGTCGGAGTCCCATATTTAGGGACACACAAACACCTACCTCGTTTGAATACGGAAGACAGCCATTCTGACCCTACCACGAGAAAGATTGTGAGGACAAAGAGCAATATACAAAGGTGCGCTTACCCTGGCAGCGATGATCTTCTCAATTAGGTCATCCTTTTCAAGAACGCCTTCTGTCTTGATATTGTATGCGTCGACATACTTCTTTAGCCGTGCCAATGAGAGACCCCGGAGGTAGTTACGACCGCCAGCGGTTACTAAATGTGGCCCCAAGTCAGAAATGTTTCCCGAGCAGATGTAGAAAAGGCGTACTATTTAAGTTCTCTATGCAAAACGCGCAAACGTGGACAGGATCATAACCTGAGCCAGAACCTTCCCTGGGCATGAGAGCTTGATAATCGGAGCAGGACGAACAATATGAATAGCCTGAAAAGGAGATGAGATGCCATGAAGTAAATCTATAGAGCAATTTGAACACACCACAGTGATGGCACTTGCGTGCACGGGTAAAGAGGATGTTAAACTCTTTATTACATTTACGACAGCTGCTGTCGGCACGAGAGGAATCGTGTGCGGGCGGTGCAGGGCCACTCAAAAGGGGCATTCCTGTTGTACCACGCTCGGTCATTATTCGAGAGAAGAGATAAGCGAAGAGTGGGGTAGCGAGGACGTGGAGATCAAGGTAAGGGTCAAAGGGTCAATTATGGTTATTTGTCAGCAGGCTATCAAATGCTCCGATTGATCAGCCTCCTGCACAGCCCGACCCAGTCATCGACCCCGTTCAACCCAACTCCTTTTAGCCATTCCTCCGACTTTCCATTCCCTTCGATGTCATTCCATTCCTTTCGCAAAACATTCTTTTTTGTCCAAAATTCGATCTCCCAGTCCGGAGCCGTCCAATCCTTCCCTGCGAATGCATTCAGCTCGGCACGATACTCGAATGGTTCCAGTGTCCCGAAGCGCATCCAGGCCTTCGCGAAACCCAACGGATCCTCTATTCCCTCCTGACTTATGAGCCTAAGCGCCCGCTCCACAACATCCGCGGTACACGAGAGACTATCCAGAGATTCTGGGTCCCCTAACACCCGCACGATGGCCTGCGCTTGGTCCTCGAAAATCGGGATCGGCGAGACGCGACTTGGCAACCCCGTAAATGCAATGGAAGCCGGCGGGAACTCCCCCCGCAATGGAAAGAGCTGGTACGCGAGCGGGAAAACATGGTAAGTCGAGTTGTAAAGTTCATTGGGCAGCGGCGGTGGCAGTGTGGGAACCTCCAACTTAATTTGTGGGAGGAACGGAATTGACACCTCGTAGCCTGTCCCGATTATGATCAAATCGATATCGGATTCCGTCGAGCCGTCCACCAGCACAACCGTTCCGTCATCCCGGTATTCCCTGACTCGGCACACCTTCCTGTAGCCCGCAGTGTCCTCGGAATATGCGATCCCGCCTTCATACGTCGGACCCGGTATCGAGTGCAAAAGAAGCGGGCCTACGCCGTTCATCTCCTTGCAAATATCGATTGCGCTGGGTCCACCGCCCACCACCATAACCTTCTTGTGGTGAGAAAAGTCACCCGGGCGTCGGTACCACGCGGAATGAATCGCGCGTCCAGACTCTAGCCAGTGCTGCAATCCAGGCGCGATAGGATATCGCGGCTTGCGAGTGCGTCCGTTGGCCACAACGACAAAGTCAAACATCTCTCTCTCGCCTGTCGAAAGGGTGACCCCCCATTCTTTCGCGTTTCGGTCCCAAAAGGCCCTGTCCACGCGCGTACAGAGTCGCACATAGCGGAGCAAGTCGAAGTGGGTGGCATAATCTTCCAGGTATCTCTGTACCACGGATGCAGTCGGATAAAGAGCAGTCTCAGGTGGGAACGGGAAACTCCGGTACGCCATGAGAACGTGTGGCAGATTCGTGCGAAGCGAGTCGTAGAGCGGCGTCAAGGGTGGGTCATCAGAGGGAGGGGCTGGGTACCTAGTACCAGAAAGTGAAAAAACTTGGTGGGAATGAAAAGGTGCCACTAGGGGGGTACCATATACCGCCGATGTTGTCTCTTTCTTCAAAGGCAACCACCGACCATTGTCCGGATTGTACTTGACGCGTTTCTGCGAGTACCTTCAGCGTCGCGAGCCCACTAGCACCTGCGCCGACAACGCACACGCGTTTACTAGGTAGTACCTTGGCCTCGGAGGTAACTTTCTCGGGTCACGGACTGAGTAAGCTCGCGCTCTCTCACCTAAACTAGCACGTACCTGATAGCACATGCCCCGTCATCTGGATTTGTTCAGCGATTAAAAATTTACGTTACCGCAGCGTTGCAGCGTTCTACGAATAAGTTGAAAGACGAGAGAGTGGAAGAGACTAGTGATAAGATATGATCATTCTCGTAATTCACACCGAAATTACAATTACACCAATTAAGGTACCGCTACTCGCACATTCTTGACAACATATTCTTCACTAATTCTGCCTGAGAGCCTTATGGAAGCCACTCCAATCAAGCATCAGAGAGCGCGGGGCGGACCTCCCATCCCGGCGGGGCCCGCACCGGGACCTCCCAAAGCGCCGCCAGCTCCAAAGCCCACCTCTGCCTCTGGGTGGGTTGTGCCCAATTCCTGCAGCTCCCCGATAGTCCCCGCGCGCTCCCTGTGCTCTTTATCAGATTCTGGGTGAAGTGGTTTGTCGTGTTTGGAATGTAGCTTCGCCGAAATATCTGTTTCGCGCGCGTAAATACAAAATTATGGAAAACGTCCGGGTAGTAGTAAGTTACGCACTGTGGAACACGTTCTCTACCTTCCCGATTATGCCACCGTGGTGGTGCGTCTGGGTTCCGGGTGTAGCCGGGGCGGATTTGGTCTCGGTGGCAGTGTTATCAGAAGTCGACATGATGAAAAATATGAGTGGGTGGTGTGTTAACTGATGGGTTCTTGAGGCGCAGTTCGCATGCATTTTATACCACAAGGGCCTGCAGGACCTTGTGTCGCGTTTTAGGCGCTGAGGCCGAGATAACGTGTGACAAAGGAAGGTCGCGGCCGACCTGACCACGTTGCTGACTCCCCAGGATTCGCGGGAATGATCCGTGGGACAGGTCCCATATGGGCCAGACAAACCCAGGCTCAGGAAAAGAATCACCAGTAGACGCACGTCCCGACTCGGAAGTCACTACACGATCTCTCAGAAACTCGCTGAGGTGGGGTGTGCAAGGTGACCTCCGAGCGACGTGGTTCAACGATAGGGGATTCCGCATCTTGAAACCTTGCTTGGAACCATCGTGAAGTGGCCAACTTGAAATCAGTTAGGAGGGCGGCACCGATTCGTCTAGGCTCCTGCTACAGTAATGGCTAGATGGTGCACGAGGCTGGCACAGCACTATCCTGGTCTGGCTGTACAAAGGACCAGTCCTGGTCCATTCAAGTTGTACAGCCAGGGTCATTGTGGGCCCATTACGACCAATGATGCCGTTGTATCAAAGTTTGCTCTTGTGGAGGTTTCAGCGCTAAATTTCAGCCACTATAGAGCCGAGTCCCCAAACGAACACACCTGTCGGTCGACGCAGAGAGCAAATAGAAATATTAACACCATTTTGTATTCCATGAGTAATCACAAGCTGAAGTTTGGTCGTATGAGCAGTCCCGCACCTGCACATGCCCCAGCCAGTCTCAGGCGGCCCGTCAGCTGGTGTACATACTACCAGAAGACTTTTTATAGTTCGAAGGGTACCGTTGTAACACACAGGTCACCCCGAAGTGTTTTCATTATCATGAGAACCCATTATTGTGTGTCGAGTCGCTGCTCGGCTCACACAGGGACGAGTTCTGTGTGATGCTGGGAGGAAATAAGAGGAGGTTAAAGGGGGACGCAACACGGGAGGTTGACGAAGCTGAGACGCAATCGATCTCATGTGTATGATGACGTGACTGTAGGTATTAGGTGGCAGTGAAAGTTTACCGTAATGATCTGGGAAGAAACTGCGCAAATATTGCGCGAAAGCGCGAAGCGCTTCTCTGTTGAAAAGCCGGCGTCAAAGGGGGGGGTGAGATCCCCGGGGCGACTCGATGAGCGTCAGCGGACACTGTGGAGCTCAGCGTCGATCGGAGTTGATCGATGATCCCTCAGATGTACTGGGCGTGACGGGCAAGCAAACGAAATTCTTTAGACGGTGATAAAATGGGTGGACAAGTGGCGATACGCGAGAGGTTTGAGCATGTGCCTGCCATTTCGTCTAATTCGGATACGACGGGCCGACGCTCTACTCTGCGAACTCTCATCCGCATGTCCTGTGTGTATCGACCGACCCACGCCCGTGACTACGTAGAGAACAAAGTGAAACCGCTAGTATCAGAGGAATGTAAGGGGAAGATCTATGAGGCCGAAATGGTGCGAGAATCGTTATTGATGTGACAATGATGCCAGTACCGGTGACATAGGCATCGCGAAAGTCTCCTACTAGGGGTATAGGTGTCGGAAGCGAAGGTGTCTCCTTCCTGGAGAGTACTAGGACTTAGTTTGGGGCAACCCCAGAATACCAAGGAGGATCCATTGCACATCAGAATACTCCAGTTCCACCCTCACTGTGCTTATTGGCTTTCTTTGAATCTACGAACATGACTGGCCGGCGTTACCCATCCGCTACGCCATCGATACAAGCGACTGCTAGATGGGCACTATGAGGACCTAAGACTGCCGAGATACCCAACCTCATGGGGACATCATGAGTTCGAAGACGGAGATCACTGACATCCGCCACGGTTGTGTAAACCCAGCGAGAAAGTCCACCAAGAAAGCTCGGCTATATTGTCCCATGTTGTTATCTACGAGGTTGGTCCCGTGAAAACAAAAACTCGTATTATCCCCACGCCACGTCCATCCCTCGCTATATGCGTGGGTCAGAGGTTACTCAGACAGCCCCGCGTATCATTGTGAACGCATTGTTCTGCTCCGACTGTTGAATGCAATTTCTTCCCGTAATTTTTTGGAGCTCACCGTTCGGTGAACTATTCTGGAGGTCTGTCAAATGCCCTCACACTTCGGATCGGGATTTTGAGAGCTTTCACTATTTTTAGCGCATTACGACCTGTCTCGTAAGTGCTCCGCCCTACGTCAACAAACGCAGTGAGTGCAGACTCATAGGAGATTAGGGTGTTCCAGGCATTCATCTGACTCTCGAACGCTACTATTTTATTTTATTTTAGGTAGCGGATACAGTTCTTTACTTCATTAAGGCATCGTTCTGGCCAGGCGATATTTTCTGTGTAATTCCGAACGGAAAAGCCTACGGCAGGTCCATCGGTTTTTGGCTCCACAGCCGTGTGCCTCCGAGCGCGAGACCCATCGTTTAGACATTTTCTTTTACCACTAACTCGCCGTGCTGCATCGGAGTATTGCCGCCGTGCATGTAGCTAGCAACCTCTGATGTTATACAGATTACACTGGCAATTCTCAAGGCAAGTTCGGGATTTGTATAAATTTGGGGGATTGGGATGAACGTTTTTGACCATTCGACATGCACCCTCTCTATCTCGTTGCATTCTTTTCGTTCTCAGCGGCTGCGAACCCACTCGTCAAGCGCGCAGATCCACAAGGCGTCGACGTCTCCCATTTTCAAGGGAACATCGACTGGAATGCCATGGCAGCCAACGGAGTGTCATTTGCATACATCAAGGCCACTGAGGGGACGAGTACGGTCGCACTCCTTTCCTCCATGGTATTGGTTCGTTCATTTGGTTGCCATCGCAGCGTTCAAGGATTCTATGTTCTCCACGAATTATATTGGCGCGACGGATGTCGGTATCATCCGGGGAGGGTATCATTTCGCCCACCCAGATACTTCGGACGGCGCCACACAGGCCAATTTCTTCCTCGCAAATGGCGGTTAGTGCATATCGCCGATGGCTGTGTGAATGCACCTTCACGATTCGTTTGATACAGGTGGGTGGTCCGGAGACGGAATCACGCTCCCTGGAGCGATGGATCTCGAAGGTTCGTTGCAGTGCCTATCCCAAATGGACTATTATCCGTGTGACTTACGTTCTACTTAGCTGGTTGTTACGGCCTAACCGCGGCGGAGATGGTTTCTTGGATCAGTGACTTCTCGGATACATACCTTTCTGCGACAGGGAGGTGAGGACCCCCCCCCCCCCACTTGCTATGTCTTGTCCTCTGACAAATAACTTTGCAGGTCTCCAGGTAAAGTGGTTTTCTGTGCTCTACGGGGCTGGGTGAATTTCACTTGCACCTAGCGATCTACACCACAACAAGTTGGTGGAACCAGTGCACGGGCGGCAGTGCCGATTTTGGCGCGAACCCACTGTGGCTCGCTGACTGGGCACCCAGCATGGGGCCCCTTCCTGCTAGCTGGGGGTAAACGCTCCAACTTATGGGACCTGTCGAAGGATTACTGACTTGTGATCCCCCAGCTCCGCTACGTTCTGGCAGTATGCAGATTCTGGATCGAATCCTGGAGACCAAGACTTGTTCATTGGTGACGAGGGAGGTTTGCAAGCGTACGCTCTCATTCCCCTTTGGGTTATTCCACGCACGCATGACGCCTCTTTAGGTTCGCCTCGGGTTGAGTTCATAGTACCGTTTGGAATTCGTGCACAAGCAAGAATTAAAAATTCCTCACTGGGGGTTCTAAGGCCCAGTTTTATCACATGGAGTTCTTGTGAACGATCGATTTATTGAAGCCTCTATAGTTGGTTAGGCGTCTTTTGAAGCGAATAATTTACCATTGCACCATCACCCAACCTATGAGAGATCTCATTTTCTAGTTAACTGCATGTGCACCATTTTTTCTTACGAAAAACTGTCTGTGTTAGTGATGCGTGCACAAGGAGAAATTCATGGTCAGGGCCTGGGAAATAAGTGCAGCCACAGACTCAGACACAGCCACACTTCGGTCACGTGCACCTCCCACTGCTGTTCCACTGACTGTCCATGTTGCGGTCCCAAAGAGAACCCGCACCCGCAAGGTGACTCGCTGACGACCAAGTACCAAGGGGAGGCAATACCAAACCAATCCTCAATCAAATCCAAATCACCTTCGATAAGCAAATTCTGCTGTGGTGCGGGACTGCAACCGCATTAGTCATTCATCGTCATGTCCGTCGACCCATATCACGAAGTCCAATCAGAGATACAGAGCTCGCTACAGACCGCAGAGCAGCTCCGCGCATCGTTTCTGCGTATTCGGAGTACTGCGCATGATGGCAACGAGGAACTTGAGTGGGCCCGAAATGAGGTGAGTTGCAGAGAAACCAACCATACGTCAGGGCTGCTTCATCATATGGATTCCGTATTATAGCTAAAAGCAATGCTCTCTACTCTCGACGCCGACTTGGAAGATCTGGAAGAGAGCGTAAAGTATACGAACCCACTTTCGCGCTGCAGCCAGACATTTACCCCCATTCCAGGATCGTCGAGACTACCGGTGCGCGCATGTTTGGTTTAGATGATAGAGAGGTCATCCAACGACGGCGATATGTGAGTCACGTACGCAATGAGATAGAGGTGCGTGGTGCGTAGATCTCTCGCAAAAGGTGCAGGGGTTGAACTCTCACCCTCACCCACTTGTTTAGAAAATGCGGGCCGAGGTCGAGGGGCGCCAACCTAATGACAGCGTAAGCCGCCATCTCTCTGACTCGATTAAGGGGGCTAGTGCTCACTACATTAATAAAAGGTGGACCCAGCAACACCCAGTAGACCGGACACTCGCTCCCCATCATCTGGGCCGGAACATGAGCCAAGGGATGACGACCACCAGGCGCAGTGGGCACTACAGGAGCAACAGGTCGAGGTCATTCTGAATTTCACGAACGACGTAAAGTTGAGAATTGTGCGGTAGATGATGCTCCAGCAGCAAGACCAGACGATCAACTCCATCGCAGGTACATTGAGCACAATCGCTCAACAGGCGGGACTGATGGGATCTGAGATTAGTGAACACAATGAGTACATATCCCCCCTTTCATTTCGTCAGGTACACGGCTGATCAATGCTCATCAGGATGCTAGACGACCTCGATCGTAGCGTGGATCGGACGGACAGTAAACTATCAGATGCCATGCGCAAGATGCGCAAGTTTGTTCGCGAAACTGAGGGTCAGTTTATCGCGCTTTGATCGAAGATGAGGATACTGAATATCCATCAGAGAAGAGGTCGGGGTGGTGTATCGCCATTCTGATTGTGGTTCTGCTGATGCTACTCGCTGCAGTCATTTTGATGTGAGCGTCGGGTTCTCGGTAGACGGGTTGCTTTGTGCTCGGTATGATACCCTTGGCCTGTGCCCCTTAATTTGAGCAGACTCTCCAATGGCATCCGTATTGCCCTTTTCGACGGAGCACCAATCACCCCGGCTTCCGGTACCTGGACCTAACTTAGAGACATGATTTTACACTCAGTCTACTCTAGTGGGCTTAGTGCGTAGTCCGGATGGCAGTGGCGTGACGTTTGTACACACGTCGGCCTTCTTTTTTTTTTCGGTTTATCGCCATGGGGAGAAAAACATTTTCACAGCCCTCAAGCTTCTCTCACTTTTGATTCGGGATCACGTGGGACTCGTTCTTCTATCTGTTGTGTTATATATACCAGGTCGTATCGAACCAAGTACTTATCGAATAAGGAGGGCGGGAAGGAAGTTACAGTATGAGTATGCTTTCACACGTCAAATATGAATGCCGCCGGGATTGTCTGGATCCAGTTATCACCTTCCTATCTCTAGAATAGCGTGCCACAAGCAATTTTTCCTTGTGTCATCTGATCGTTCTCTCATACCGAGATACTCTACGTACTAGTTGGATAAGGCCGTCACCGGTGATAGGGAGGGAACGATCATGTTCTCTTTGGAAGGAAGTAACACTCCCAAGCCCGAACGGCCAGAGCCGTGAACATTCGAACATCGACACATGACCAGACACGATGCAAGACGCAGTTCCGGAAATGGGACGAGATATAAGGAGAACATGCACTGATGAACGTTTCATGACAAGTGCCAGTCAAGTGCCTCGCCTATTGGGAAACGGAACAAGACATGCCGAACACATGCCGCACCATTCCTTATATGGTACCGGACCGACGAAGGACTATAAAACATTGAGACGCGTCCGGTCTGGTGGTCGTTCGAACTTCGAGTTGGTGGCTTTTACTCTTTGATTCTGTCAATTCTGGTCCCTCTGAATACGCCCGCAGGCGATCGACTAGAGAAGCACACGAGACGCTGTCACTTAGTTTGACAGGTGACGTCACGGCTGTGGTGGACCGTTTCAGGCAGGTGGCAACGCTCCATTTCTTTCATCTAGTCGAGCCACTTCTTCTCATGGCGTTCTCAGCTCGCCGCTCCTCCCCCTTTCCCCCCATAACGCCCACCATCCCGAATGTATGTCTGTTTTTTTATAGTCCGTTTATTTTTTGTGCAGCTGCTCATTACCGCCTCGTAGGTCCGATCTCAGCGGGGCAACCACTGCCTCGACCAAGACCTTCTTGACGGCCTTGGCTCTGAACGGAATCATTGCCGCTGCTGAAATCGCAGCATTTACCTGCGCGAGGCCTTACTTCCGCCTCATTTACGAGCCGAGGAGTTTATCCGTTTTTGAAGCGTGCGCCTTTCCGTCGTCTTTCTTACCTTGACATGCATTAATTCTGGTCCAGTAAACGGCAACCATCATTGTCCTCTCGCCTCTTGGGATGGCCCGGCTCTGTCTTTTTTGCGGACTACCGCAAGATTAAGAATATCAATGGATTGGACTCCTACTTCTTCGTCCGTTTCCTGCGCATGATGGTTCGCCTCATGCTGCCGATCTGGCTCGTATCCTGGGCTGTTCTTCTTCCCCTCACATCAGTCAACACAAACGTCCCTGGTGACACAGGTCTTGACATGTTCATTTTTGGCAACATCGGCACTACCGACCAGGATCGGTATTCGGCACATCTGGTGCTCACTTGGATATTCACGAGTAAGCTTCGAGGTCGACATCCCTACTCCGATTCGCTGACACCTCTTACATCTATAGTATGGGTTTGGTGGAACATCAAGTCTGAGATGGCGCACTACGTTCGCGTACGCCAGCACTATCTTGTCAGCTCCTCTCACTCTTCCACCGCTCAAGCTTGCTCTGTACTGGTCACCGGCATACCCCCAAAGTATCTCTCAGAATCCGCCCTCACCCGCCTCTTCAGCCACCTGCCGGGTGGTGTTCGCAAAGTGTGGATCAATCGTGACCTGGGAGATATGCCCGACCTGCACAACCAACGATTGAAGGCGTGTCAGATGCTCGAATCCGCCGAAACATCTCTCCTTAATACAGCAATCAAACGAAACGGCAAAACTCTAAAAAATGCCGCCAAGTCTGGGGATGGGGAAAGGGACGGCTCGGACACTGGGACCACCAAACCTGTAAGCGATCCGGAGACTCGAAAAAACCCCATCGAGGAGCTGGTGCCCAAGGACAAGCGCCCATCGCATAGGCTGCCCCCTTTCTCTTGGATGCCTTTCTCCATTCCTCTTTTGGGAAAGAAAGTCGATACAATCGAATGGGCGCGCGAACGGGTTCACGAATTGAATACCGAGTTGGCTCAAAGGCGTCAAATTCTGGCACGTGACATCGCACGGACAACAGCCGCTGAGGTACAGATAACCACTCGAACGCACAACATCGGCGCAGGAAAGTTGAACATCGCCATACCCGCCGTTCCTGTCTCAATCCCCCTTGTTGGAACTCGCCCTGTCGTCGATTTCTCAGACCAGACATATCCGCCTGCGAATGGGGCGTTCATTTTGTTCAACAAACAGATCGCAGCGCACATGGCGGCACAAATGCTTGTTCATCACGAAGCATATCGTATGTCGGACTCGCTGAAATATGTTGAGGTGGCGCCCGAGGATGTGATCTGGGAAAATTTGGTCTTGAACCCCTACGAGCGGCGTGTACGGTTGGCACTTTCTTGGAGTGCAACCATTGGGTTGATCATCGTTTGGGCTATTCCCGGTAAGCGGACTCTCGAATCTTGCGCGGCCAACTTTCTCGAGCTAAAACGTAAATCTAGTGGCGTTTGTCGGGGCCATTTCGAATATCCATTCCCTGTGCACGACATACCACTGGCTTGCGTGGATTTGCACTCTCCCAGCAATAGTCGTCAGCATCATTCAGGGTTTCCTCCCCGCGGTTTTGCTTGCGGTCCTCTTCATGATGGTCCCGGTAGTGTTGCGGATATTGGCACGCTTGGAAGGCATCCCTCAGCGGACAGGTGTGGAGCTCAGCTTAATGGATAGGTTCTTCCTATTCCAAGTTATTGTGCGTTCATCTCGTATTGTTCCTCGAACACGCTTCTCATAAACATGGCAGAACGGCTTTTTGGTCGTCACACTCTCGTCCGGTATTATTGCTTCATTGCCAAGCCTAGTAAATAACCCGTCCTCGGTTCCAACACTCCTGGCTCAGGAACTCCCGAAAGCTTCAACTTTCTTCTTGACGTTAGTGTTTCTTATATTTTATTACACGTATGCTTATTCTGGGGGCCTAGTTTTATCATACTTCAGGGACTTTCTGGAACTGCCGGCGGATTCCTTCAAGCCGTGCCTTTGGCTATGTACTATGTTAAAATCACTTTGCTTGGCTCCACCCCGCGCTCTGTATACAATATCAAGTACTCACCCCGTACATGTGACTGGGGAACTCTCTTCCCTACTATGACGCAGCTGGTTGTCATCACGCTCGGTTACTCCATCATTTCTCCCATCATCAACGGCCTTGCCTTTGCGGCGTTCTTCTTGTTCTACATGTTGTACAAATACCTTTTCACCTGGGTCAATGATCAACCGTCTTCCAGCGAAACGGGCGGTCTCTTCTTCCCGAAAGCAATCCAGCACGTGTTTGTGGGGCTTTACGTCCAGCAACTTTGCCTATGTGCATTGTTCTTCCTCGCACAGGGCAGCAATCATAAACCCAGCGCCATTCCGGAGGGTGCGCTGATGGTTGTGTTGATCGTATTCACGGTGAGCATCATAGATGTTCGTACTCTATTAACTCGTGCTCACGTTCGAACTAGGCATTCTTCCAAAACACTATCCTTAATTCTTACGGCCCTCTCATAAAGTATCTACCTCTAACCCTTGCTGATAGGTCGTATGGTAGCGATGCGGGAGTCGAGCAGGGGGCTCCTACGACCGCGGGTGCGCCACAACCCGTGCCATCGGGTTCTGACGTCAAGGTCACCGATTACGGAAATGTATCCGCGTCTGGTTCCAATCAACAACCCAACGAAGTGGCACAGCCTGGTAGCGCCGATGACAATGCTGCAGAACGCGCAGAAACTTCCTCATTCACGAATGAATCACGCGCGTCATCCCCATCTCCATCCGCACGACCTAAGGAAGCAGAGGGCCCTACCGATTTCAGCCACCCTGCTGCCGTGGAGGAGCAGCGCATGGTATGGTTACCCAAGGACCCTCTCGGTCTTATACACGAGATCGAGCAGGACCTTGCCTCGCAAGACATTCTGTATTCTACGGAGGGTGCTGAAATGGACAGCAAAGGTCACGTCAACGTGACCATTGCGCCGCCGGAGGAGGTCCGGCGTGCCCCGATGGAGGCGAAACCTCCACCATCTCCAGACGAGGGCGAGGGAGACGAGATACGAGCGCTTGCCTCGCAGAAGAGCTCTGTTGAGAGTAAGGCATGAATCTGGGTTCGCGGAAGAATATTACGACTACTAGTTAGGATACGGACCCCCCTGGGGGCACGATTTATTTCGAAGACGATTGTTCTATCTATCTACGGATATATCATTCATGTTTATCTCGTTGCATTGCAATATATAGGAGTGTTCTTGTTTATAATTAGACTGGCGGAAATCGTCGTCAGAACATGCGCTCCACATTGTCGGAGATCACAGCGGTATCAACTACATGTAGGCCACACACTCAAAAATAGACAAAAGAGCCGTCTTGTGCGCAGCGCCGTCGATTGCCGCTCTCTTATCTTGTGTAAAGAACATATCAAATCGTTTTGTTTATGCATCTGGCGACTCCCGTCGTGCCAGTACTGTACAAGAAGGACAGCAGGTCGTATCAATGAATTACCGATCAAATCAAGTGATGCACTTAGGCTGACACCTGGCAGATAGTAGACCTCGGGAATTTTCCGCCGTCAAAATAAAGAAATTGCCTTGTATTCGCAGGTACATAGGAATGCCTTCGAGAAGACGAACACCCCATAGGCGTACGTGGGCGTGTGAATCTCGCACTATTTCAGCACCCACAGTTCCGTTGTCCTCCCTTCCGACAAAAAATGTAGTTGATGGATCCTTGTGCCTGTTCGTTCCTGTTTGTTTACGTCTTCCTAGTAATTCCACGAGGAACCCCTCCTGCTCAACGCGCCTGTAACTGGTGAACGTACGATCTTTCTCTGACTAGCCTGGAGATGGGGGCTATCACCAAAGGTTATCTACTCATCGCATTCTATTGTAACCCAAGGAAATCATCTTTACCGACACTGGAATGCTCAAAGCTCAGCGCTGAGACGTCGATCGGCGGCTAATTCGTGATCTAGATAAGAAAAAGGCAGCGAAAAGCGGGTTTACAGTAACACGGTCGAAATATAATTCAGGGGGCACGGCGAATTTACGAGGGGCTGATGCAAGAAGTTCGCATCCCCCCCTCCCCAATTGTGTCCTAGGTCAATGACGACTATCAATTTCACTTTGACGGCGGTACATTGCTTCAAGTCCACTTAAAAGATACGTGTGAGACGCTAGATCATACAGATAAGCATACATTTATTGGGCCCATCGTAACAAGTCGCAGAAATGAGGATTTCACTCCGCACGCGTCGTAAAATCACTCGATTCCTAAGTGCAGTCTGCACCCTGCTGGGACAACCGATCACTGGTCCAGCATATACTATACATAAGAATGCATGATAAGAGTAGAGTACCGTCTTGATGTGAAAACGTCAAGGTGTCGGGAATTAATGTCGGCTGTTGGATGTCATTTCTACATCACTATATTACAAGAGTCAGCGGAAGTGCCAGTGAGGCATGGGGTCCTTGACGATTTCGGGTGTGGGTGAAGGATAGTTCACATGCCCGCAGACACCACGAGAGTCAGCAGCACGACCGCTACAAGAAGGCATACGGAAAAGAAAAATGTGAGGGGAATGCTAACAAATGCCATCCAAAAGTGCTGGATCGTGAACAGGACCAACACCCAGATGAACAGCGCCTGCGGCAGGCTATGGACAACCGCAATCAGCTGAAAATCATCGCACATAATCCAGTCATCTAGGTGCACAGCCTGTCAAACGTCAAAGTTAACTGCAACCACTTAGTAGAAGGGGATCACTTCAAGTTCGCTCACTGAGGTGGTGGCTTTCGCGCTTACAAGCCTCCGCTGTTCTTGCAAGAGGGTTAACGTCACGATCAAGCCGAGGATGCAGAGCGTCAATGCGACCTTGGTCAAGGAAGGGAAAGAAGAAACTCGCAACATAAAAATATTAGCACTGCAGATTACCGGACATCAGCTGGGTATTTCTGGTAGAAGGCTTTCTCACCTGAGGAGCGCCAACATCTTGAAGAAGAAGCAGTCAGTAAGAAGACCACACAATGTAGATTTTGCTTACTCGTGATCTCTCTCGCTTCAAATCGACAATCGTCTCAGAAACGTGCTTGCGCCAACGGGATGTGCAAATGACCCGGTCCATACAAAGACTCACAAAGCGCACCCGATAGTTATCAGGCAGTCCAAAAAGCAGGACTTTCGATACGACTGTCAAGAGGAGACACCGTTTACTACCTGCAACCACCAAGAAAGGTTAGATTATCCAGAGGACGAACGGTATTGATTTTCACCAAAATGGATAAAGGAGCGATGGCGTGCTGGAATAAAAGGGTTCAGGAGGAGTCCCAGATACATATATATGATTTACCGACAGTCGCCCATAACCTGGCGACGTAAATAGTGGTGTGAGGGTCAGAGGCTTGGTCTAGCATACCAGAATTAGTTAACTGAAGGTCATTTACGGTGTTCTAAGTGAAATATACTATACCTTTCCTGCGCTCAAGAATATCGATTAACACTTCACACTGTTCAATTGTGAACGGATATGCGAGGGGTTCCAAAGGAGAGGGGTCTAAAAGGCAGCCCATTACTCCCAGGTGTGTCAGCAAACAAATTATTTTTCCTCACCTGTACAGACGAGAAAAATAATAGCGTGAAGCTCATTCAGGGCCACTGCAGAATAATTAGAAGCGGTCTGGGGGAACAGTTCGACATGGATCCAGTAATTCTCTTGCAATGAATGACCTGGATACGAACTTTTAGCTCACCTCCTAGTTGTGAGAATGAGCTGATCAGAGACATACGGAGATGACCACCTGAGAAGGAGCGTGAGGGTGCAATTTCATTTACATTGAGTGTATGCAACCAGAAGACGGTGTGAAATGCGTGGTCCACAAAGTAATAGTTGCAGGCGCATGAATCATGGTGGATTTCGAGAAACAAATGCGAGGTCTCTAAGAGGTGAATGTTTCTCTCGGTGATCACATTGTAGACGATAGCCAGCCATGCATTCAAGAGGTCTGATACGCCTGGCTCCACAACGCGGGCCTCCGTGACAACTGTGATTCCCAGAGGTGTCGTGGTGTGAGCATAGTGCTTCCCCTCTGGGTGAGCGGAAACGGTCCATCCCTGGAACTCATACAATGGCCTTGGGATGATTGGTTCCAAAATTTCCATGTTACTGATGTAGAAAACAGGCATACATCAATGCAAAACCAGCTCCAGGTGGGGCAATGGTCTGGGAGACACGGCGTACACTAAAAAAAAAGGTCACAAGTCATGTAGTCATGAGCTGTGAGAGGTCCCCTAACTTACGGCAAGGTGCCTGGATACCTTGAGTCTCTAATGGCGGAAGGAAGGATCGGGAACAAGTTTGACTCGTTGGCATTAACATACTTCGCAGGACCAGAAACATTGTTTAAAGTAGACATGTCGTAGTTCCTTCGCAGGTTCAGGAATGGCGGGGGACAGGAGATTGAGCAGTCGTCGAAGTAGTATTTATTTATCTGAGGTCGGCCCGGTCTCAGGTGTAGAGCCCGTGACTTGAGTCGGTATGTCCGGCGCGGCCATTGCTCCACCCATCACAATCTTACCTATCACAATCACAATATCTGGGCCTCGGCTTATCTGTTGCATGTTGACGCCACTAAGATCCTGTGTTGGTACAATGATCTGTTCTATTTTTCTTCTTCTTTTGATTCAGCACTTATCTTTTCGGACAGCACCTAAGTGGAGACATGGTCGCTTGCATGGTCGTGGTCAGTAGTTGCTATATTAGCATTGGGACCAAAGACACGTGGGCAGAATTACTGGCGGCACAGCAGACGAACGCGACATATAAGAAATGGCTGAACGGTGTGAAAGGTAACTGGTAATAGCAGATGTCATGTGCGCCAACTCAACAGAGAAGTGGAAAGGAAGGACCTGAGATCCGACCTCTGAGAACCAGAACGATGGTACAGTAATACATCGCCTGTCCCTGCAAGGGTCATGGGTGCACGAGTACTGCATGAATCGCTGAAATTACTGAAACACCGAAGTGGCGCAAGGGGACCAGCCAGCGTGAATGGACAGGGATCACAGCAAAGGGCAAGACGGTCAATTGGATATTGATCGTTTACGTAGGTTATTGCCCGTCCGTCTGGTAGCGCCATTACTCAGTGGCTCAGCGGCTCGGCTAAGGACAGGTGTGTACGTTACAGTAAGTAAACTTGGACCTCACCACACTACCGGATTTCTTATAGTAAAGAAAACAAAACCAAAAAACCATCGGGCAAGCTATTTGGTTCGGCGCCTCTGCCGTCGTACACAGTTCTTTTCCGCTCCTGGTGTCATTGCCACGGCGCCGCCGCCCCATATCAACGTATCGACCCTGTGCTTCTTACCCTTACCATCCCGGAGGTAAATCAACAACAGGCTTACTGAAATGTGATTCCAGTGCCGGCATGTAGGACACCCTACCCCGCAGCGTCGGAATTGACGGTGAAAACTACATTATTGCAAAGAAGTGACGCATTTTCCCAAGCCTTTTGCCCCGGATCTTTCTTTGTCTCTTAGTTCCTCATTTCGGCGGTGCTGTACTTCTGACAAGGTGTAGTTGGTGTCTCTCTTTGAATCGGAGAAACACTATCCCTTCTGATGGCCAAAAAGACAACACCGTGACGAGCAGGATCTCGTGTTTGGTCGTCTCCGTCGGTCTGCGGTGTCTCCCTGACTATGGCATATTCTCGCAAAGACCACCGAATGCCAGTGTGTGCGCCGACAAAACGCGGGTCCGTGGCCCTCGTATATTTCCAGGTGCCATTCTTGCTGCGTAATAAAGCAATGTTCTTGAGTACAAAGTACAGTTGGAAACTTTGCACCCTCATCTAACTTATCAATAGCAGTCCCACCCATCATGTCATTTCCCTGCCGCTCAAACCTGCTCGTAACTGGGAATGCAAATACGATCTGGACCCACTGCAGCCTCATAGAGATTTGGTCACAACTAATTTCTCTGGGCTCGACATTCCCCAGTTTACGGTTGCGGCGTAATCAACTCCACATTGGGGTCCTGTGACCCCAGAGTTTTATGAAATTCGGTCCGGAGTCACCACCGGGCGCATAATCACATCAAAAGGACGTCCACGCGTTGCGCGCTCTATCTGGAACCAAGAATGACGGCAATCGCGGATCAAGCGTAGTGGAGCGTTCAAACTGGGCAGTAGACCTGTAGCGGCGGCGACCTTGGTGGTATTTCAGGACGAAAAAAAAGAAGCACGAGAAGCGATACCGTACTAAAAGTTGATTGCGCCAATAATGTGTTCGGAGCGGATGTAACGCGCAACAGGTTGTAAGTGATACTCTATAGAGAACGGGCGCCTGACCTCCTTTGTGTTCATCAACTTCGACTTTGGTGGGACATTGGTTGAGCCTGAGCGTACTTGGTAGTAGGATACGCATGACGTTTTCTCTAGTGAGCGTCCCGTCACGAAGAAGGCGCACTCGAGATAACGACTATTGGATTCGCCTGGGCCTCGTTTTATGAAGGTCTTCTCTTTTGGGGAGTCGCGACAATGAGGGGTTCTGCTACTGAATCCAAGTCATGTTTGGGGCATTCCTACGGACTACGACGTCCCATACATTTCAAGAGGTAGCCGATTATCCGGTGATAAGTCGGAATGGAAGGCGGCCAACATGGGAATCTTCAGTTATGCAGTGGCGGCGCCAGTCGCACTGCAGCCTGGGGACTTCGACTCGGAACATATTAGTAGCCTCACCAGCTGTGCGATGTTTCAAATTGGTTTCGGCGATTGTACAATGGAAGATGACGCGATCGGTGGCGACGGAGAACTGATCGGATCACGGCAGATGCTGTCCAAATGTGCGACTAACTTGGGAGGTGCGTTGTTCTTTGCTCTATTCGACGCCATCAGTACACCTATCAGCTTCTCCGCCACGGCATCTTGGCCTGGTCCCACCACACCGTGACCACGCCAGCGTTCTCCCCCTCAGTTGAGTGTTATCTCACCAGCCGGAGGTCGTGTGCGATCTGTCCATTGACCGATTCACACGGTGGGTAGGTGTCTTGTGAGGTTTTCCTGGTAGCCTCGAAATTTTCATGTGGGTAGGTTTGCGGCACCTAGAGCTTTAGCGGGACCTTCGGCGGTGTGCACCTGGCCAGCACGTACACGCACGCCCATCGCGAGGCATCACCGTGCGAGACGCTGGTCATCTGGTGCGGCCAATTTCTTTCTCAAAGGCGAAATTACTCCGAAGCGACTTGGACGCTGGTCGATAGCCTGAGGACCACGCACCTGGCACTTGTCATGCATCCGTATACAGTATGCAGCTGTATGAGATTAACCGTATGGGGATCTAGCACTGCCACTATCGCCATCCTATCTTTCACGCACGTCACGCACTGCACACGCCTCCTAATATTGTCATATTCTGACGTGTGGCTGAGTATGCCGCCGGGAACCTGCAGTGCCTCAGGAAAACGAGGCGGTGCTTACTATGCCAAGGGTTAGGTCACCTTGTGACTAGTAAAGTGTCAAAGAACAGCGGCTAGATGGCGCAGCGTAAGGCAAAATGTGCACCCGTCGGCGAAAAAAATACCTCGATATGCGATGACCTCCCTTCGCATACGGCTGAGGTTGTTTAATCAAAACAGCGTTCGGGCCTATTTCAAGAGTCGGAGCCTCATACAAGCAAGTGTACCTATCGAACATACGATTGTGTTGTAAGAACAGAATATCATGCGCAAAACTTTGGCGTCTCCGAGTCTAAATATTAGCGTTTTCTGTGAGATTCACGGACTGATTTATTGCAGGAGTCAGAGAGGGTATAGGAGCCGGCCGTGTGGTGTCCTCGAAGGTTTTCGGGCATGGGTGAAGGGCCCTCCATATGCCCCCGCATTGAACGACAAGCGCGGTTGCTATGGGAAGGAATGTGGCAAGGAGCATCGGAAGGGGGAGACTGGCAAAGATCATCCAAAAGCCCTGCATGGCAAACAAGAACAATGCCCAGGTGAACAATGCCTGAGGAAGACTATGGATGATCGCAATCAGTCGAAAACGACCATGGCTCAGATAGCTTGTGCTCGGGTTGCCCAAATGTACAACCTGTTAAAAGTCAACCGCAAATTCCGGGTTATAGGAGGCGTCACTATGCTCACTGTAGTGATGGCGTTTGTACTGAGAAGTCTCCGTTGTTCTTGCACGAGGAACAATGCCGTGACTACGCCGAGTATGCAGAGTAATAGTGAAGAGCTAGAAAAGGCGGGGAAGGAAGACAGCGGCATCATATGAACGTTCGCACTGCATAGAATAAAAGATTAACTGGGTATTTTCCAGGTAGGAGAAAGCTTTCTCACATGATAAGTCCCAACATCTTGGAGAAAGAGGTCAGCAAAGACCCATAGCAAAAGCGATGCAGCTTACCGATGACATCATCTGCTTCAAATCTTCAACCGTCTCAGAAGTATGCTCGCGCCAACGGGACGTGTTGACGAGTTGGTCTAACCAAAGGCTCTTGAACCGCGCCTGGTACCCATCGGGAAATCCAAAAAGAAGCGCATTCGATATGATCGCCAAGAGGACGCTCCATTTGCTATCTTGAACTTCCAAAGTAGATCGACCGAGGGAGAGTCGACAGTGGTCTTCACCGAAATGGGTTAAGCGATGGCTTGCTGCGATAGGAGGGTTCATAAGAGGGCCTACAGAATTGCAGATGCGTAAAACTTACCAACAGTCGTCCATAACCCCGCGACATAAGAAGTGACGTAAGAGCAGTGAGTATGATCTGCTGTGAACCAGTTAACTGGAGGCCGCGCAAGGTAAACTAAGCGAATCTTACCTTTGTTGTGCTCAAGAAGATCAATAATCTCTTCCCTCTGCTCGGCCGTGTAGGGGAAAGTGGGGGTATCCGAGGTAGAGGCATCTAGATACTGTCTGTCACGCTGGGTGCATCGGCAAATAAGAGATCTCCTGTTTCACCTGCGCGGGCATGCAAAAACACGACTTGAACATCATTCAGGGCCCGAACAGAATATTGAGACGCGGCATCGGGAAACAGTCCGACATGGATCCAGTAATTTTCCTCTAGGGCATATTCTGCGCCTGGACTTTAAGCTCACTTAACAATGCGGATGGATATACGAGACATACGGAAATGGCCTTTTGTGAAGGTGTGTTGAGGCCGGACGAAGACTGTGTCGGGTGTGTGCAACCAGAAGACGGTGCGAAGGTTATGATCCGCGAAGTAATAGTTGCAAGAACCTGAATGCTTATGAATTTCGAGGAACAAATGCGAGGTTTCCGGAAGGTGAACGCGTTTCTCGGTGAGCGTATTGCAGATGAGAGATAGCCAGGCATTCAGCTGATCGGCAACCCCAGGTTCGGCGATGCGGGCCTCGGTGACCATCGTGATTCCTGCCGACACCTTGATGTGAGCATAAGGATTCCCCTTTGGGTGAGTGGATATGGTCCATCCTTGGAACTGGTAGGATGGTCTTCGGGAGGGTCAACCCCGAAAGTTCTATCGTGCGAACGCGGAAAATCGACATGTGACGCACACTGATCCAAGATTGGTTCCCAATGGGACAATCGTCGTCGAGCCATGCACGCTGAAAAAGGAGGTCACGAGGTGATTGGTAGCGTGAGAAACCTCTAGCTTACCGCGTTGCGGCTTGACATCTCGAGTCTCTTATGGTGGAAGGGAGGATCGGGAATAAGTTGGACTCGTCGGCGTTAAAATCATTCATGACACTAGAAATGTCGTTCGAGGCAGACTCGGACATGGCGCAAGAGAGATGGTGTTCAAAGGACTGGTGGGGACCAAGTGGAAAACTAGGAGCCCGAACGTATGTCAAGCCAGTATATATCTCAGGTAAAAAATACACAGCCTCTATATGCTGTACCCATCCAAGCTGTGCCATAATAGACGAATGGCACCTTGAATAGCATTGCAATGATGCTGTCTGGTTATTTAGATAGCTGGGAATCGGTATAAATAATGGGCGCTGGCGCTTCAAAGCTTCAGCTTCAGATCCTCAGATACGGAGATGACTCCGTTTCAAGCTCTTTGTTCGCCTGATCATCGATCACCGATCACGGTGATCTTTCCGATTCAGTGAACTTCCATTATATAAGGATCCCATTCTTTACAAGGTTCTTCACCTGCCTCACGCGCGCCTCACGACACATCACGGCATCACGGCATGCGGAAACAGTTCCAGGGGCATTTTGCAGGCATGCTTGTAACTAGAAGCACCCACCCCTTGACCCACCCGCATTGAAATAGCGATTCAGAGAGTCAGGTGTAGTGCTCCCTACAGACAGGTTTAGAAGAGGAGCTTTTGAACTTTGAACGAACTCACGACGCGGCAACGTGTTGAACATGTTGAAGATTTGACCGAAAATGTTTGTCACATCGACGGCGACCCTACGTCCAAGACATGCGAGTTCGTCGTGTTTTTCACGGCGGTCATCTGTCAACTCCGGGAAAGACTCTTTATTGGTCCAACGACGTGAAGCAAGGAAGGAGCAGTCATGGTTGTTTTAGATGTCCCGCCTGCAGCACAACACCCTGCATCAACATTACAATTCACAGGTACGTAACTCCCACAAAGACGAGCATTTGCGTGACTGTCCTTCGAACGTGCAGAGCCCCTGACAGGCCTGACCCACCGCGTGCATTCCTAGAAAGGGGTCCGTCCGGAAAAAGAGACCCACATCCCAAAGCCTCTTACCTCTGTTCCCCTCTCCCATTCTTGTTGTCCCCTCGGTCGTTCAACGCCTAGTAATCTGTTCCTGTTCTCGTTCTTTCGTCTGTCCATTTGTTTTCCCTAATTTCCAGCGCTCATTACGTCACGGCTCCTTGTCCCTGTCTCGGATGCTCCTTGAATATCACAAATTAGCTCTTTGTGTTCAATGTTCTACCACCACAATCGCCATTGATAAACCGTTCGTACTCGTGAGCCGACCGAATCCGTCGCTCGCCTATGATGTAGACCTGTGTCGTCCGAGTCAATCACCATGTGGTATCTTTCTCTTGATCTTATGTATTCGATCTACGCCACTAGTCTCGCGGCTGTTATCTTTCACCCGACTCCTGTACTGTTGTTGTACATCTACCGTCTTACCTCCTGTTTTGGTAGTATCCGTGCACAGATCAGGGCCAACACATCACTGCATCACTTCCTGAATGGTACACTGACAACGAGTTCATGAGTTAGCCCACGCAAACTAGAGACTCTCGAGGTTCCACCCCTTTCCGTGCCCCGTTCTCGAAACCCTTCTACGGGAAACAAGTTTAAGATCGTCACATGTGGTCTCTTTGGGGCAGTGTTCCAGTCGGAAGTAGCACTACCACTTGCAGTTGTACGTACATCCCCTTTCAGCCTTGGACACGGCATCAGCAGCTGCTCCCAACTTGCCACCTTCGGTTCTTAGTTCTTGTCCGCTACTCCTCCCGCTACATTTCCGGTATTGTAGCAAATGGTTACTCCAACGACTCCAGTGTGTTCCCAGTCCTCCTTTCCGCCATCAGGGACTCGACCTGGAGATATCGAGGGGGGATTCGACCGCTGTTACGGCGGCTACCATCGCCGAACTTGGGCGTTGCGTTCATGCGCTTTGTAGATGCACGCATTTTGGGAGTGACGTTCCCACGATGATTTTCAGTGGCACGTGTAGGCACACCGAAGGTAAGTCGCAAGGCGCAAGGATGATCTGATACTGCCCATACTTTCTCAAGACGCCCCAACACCGAAGCGACCTCAATATTTGCATGATGATAGGGTTACTCGTTGGGCATCATCATAACTGGGTGAATTGTAATCCTTAGTATAGCCTCGTCCTGTCTCGACTGCCGATCATGTATCCTGCGAGGGATGAGGCCAACAAACTCTTCGCTATTGTCGTCGCTCGAAATGAGGTTGTCAATGAAATCAACGAGAAATCCAGCCTTGATGGTAACTACCTGACCGCCGCGATTAATTCTCCGGGAAAATCACGATAGGGAGCTGTCGACATACCACGGCGACAACGATAAGTAGAGAAATAGCCAATTTAGAATTCACCTGAGGTTTTTCTTCATCTTCCTCTGCCCAGGCCGCCTCCACGTTGTGAGTTGGAGGTAACTGAAAGTATGTCCAGGATTGCTGGTGCTTTTGTCACTCTTTGTTGCCTCGTGGTAAGTGGCGTGCATGTATTTCACACAGATTGTGCCAGTAATGTATTCGTAGAGGGTGCAAGTACGCACGAAGTTCTGGGCGGCTTTCAGCCGGTACAAACTAACGAAGGTCCTACCTTGCAGCCTTTTTCTGTCCCAGATCACCACAGCGGTCAGCACTTCGTCAATTTCCAGGAGTTCCAGCTCGGAGTAACGCTGGTTCGGGATTGTCTAATAGACGACCATAATGATGGTGAGAACTTGGAGACCTATGGTAGGAGAGCCCGCGATTATGTGGAGGCAGTTGATTGGAAGAAGAGTGGGAGAGAACGACGGCGAAGAGAAAGGAACGTTGGTGAACGGTAAGTTACGATGCCGAGAAAGCTGCTCTCCCACGTGCCTCATTAGTCAGGTGTTGCTATCCAGATCTTCAGCGCTTCAGCTCTGTACCTGAGACCTATGTAGTGTCAGCCCCGGTGGGTCCTCCCCCTCCTCGCCCCCAGCCCTGGGCCCATCTGACGTTGAGGCACTCTTCCCCTGACCGCAACTCCCATGAGACTGCCTCGCGAGGTTCGCCTCTCAAGATCTCAAGCCCTGCGGATCCTGACCCCCAAAACTGCATTCCAGACCCCAGCTTCTCCCTCCTTTCCCTCCCTTCTGTCTCCCGGAGCCGCCTTGGGTTCATGCCCTGAGCCCTCCGACTAATTTCGCTCTCGATAATCTTGAGTTGCTACACCTAACTTACTTACCCAATGTCCCCCAACCATCTGCGCAACCATTGTTACCTTGAAATCACATAGCCCGTTGGATCCCAACTGCTCTCGTAGTGGTTCTCCAGTCAGTCCGATCGTCACGCACTTGGGTGCGGCGTCAGAGAGAAATGAAGTGGCAGTACTTCCGGTTAGCATAAGGCCATAATGTACCCCAAGGAGCACTCAAATAGATTCGAAGATAAAAATTGAATTGGCATTTGTGGGGAGTGTTGTATCAGTATCACAGGCTTCTCTAATTAGTAGTCCGTGGAGCAATACAAGAGAGGGGCAACAAGCACGCAAGAGTCAAGAGTGAAAATCCACTTTGTTCTGGGGACAGGTACTATTTTTGTCGTCTCCCACAGAATTGGGACGCCTCGGCGTCTAGATATACTATACAGGCAAGCTCAGAACGATACACGAGTACATTATCGTATGAAACTGGAATCTCATCACCGTTCGACGGGGTAAAATATCCGACTCTAGACCATAGACTCCACAGTCGGGCGCTCTCTCTGTTCTACTGTGGTATTCGAAGGGGGGATAGTGGGCGGTAACATGGCGCCATTGATGGGTTCTGGACGTGGGTGAACAATGAACCATATACCCAGACCCACCACAACCAGTATGACGGCTACGGGGAGTAGAGTAGAAAGGAGAGGAGTGAGGGGAAGGTCTGCAAACGCCATCCAAAAGCCCTGCATCGAGAAAAGGAGTAATGCCCAGACGAACAGTGCCCGTGGAAGGCTATGAACGATCGCAATTGGTTGGAAACCATAGCATGTGTTCCAGTGCTTTAGATATGCAACCTGTCAAACTTCGAGTTACATAACTGCAATCGCCGAGTTGAAGGACGTCATATGCTCACCGAAGTTGGGATGTTCGTACCAAGGAGCCTCTGCTGTTGTTGCAAGAGGAAAGATGTCACGGCGAGATCAAGAACACAGAGAAACAACGAAGCTTTGACCGAACCAGTGGAAGAAGACATTTGCATCGTAGGGATGCTCGCGCTGCAGATTACATGGCATTGCGTCAGTTAGGGCCCTCCTGGATTTGAGAAGGCGTCCTCACCCAAGAAGTGCCAAGATCTCAGAGAACAAGGTCAGAAAGGACGCTCCCTAACAGCCCCGAATCAACTCACCCAAGACATGGTCTGTTTCAAATCTTCGGTCGTCTCAGAAGCGTGCTTGCGCCATTGGGATGCGCCAACGACTTGATCTACCCACAAGCTCTTGAATCGCTCTTCGTAGTGATCAGGAATGCAGAAAAGGAGCATTTTTGATATTCCTAAGACGAAGTTCCATTTACAATCTGGAACCTCCAAGATGGACTGATTAGAGGATATGTGGTAGTCCTTAGGCTCCTCGTTTGAACGGATAAAGAGGCGACGGTTTGCTGCAGTAAAAAGGACCCTGAGGGGTAACACAATTCTTAGATGCATACAACTTACCGACTGTCGCCCATAACCTAGCGACGTAAGCCGCAACGTAAGGACTGGAAGCACGATCTGCAGACAACCAAATGACGGGAGGTCACGCAGTGTGTACTCAGCGAAACACACCTTTATTATACTCAAGAAAATCGATAAACTCGTCACACTCTTTGACCGTGTACGGAAAAGTAAGTGTTTCCGAGGTCTGTGCATCTAAATGCTCTGCGTCAGGCACGGATACCTTGGCGAACGAGAGGGTCCCTATCTCACCTGTGCGAGCACGCGAAAAAACGACCTGAAGCTCATTCAGAGCCTTCTCAGAATACTGAGAAGCAGTCCCAGGGAACAGTTCGACGTGAATCCAGTAATTTTCTTCCGGGGAATATTCTGAACAAAAGAAAAACCAACTCAGTTGGAAACACGGATAGACATGAGTGACATACGGAGACAGCTGCTTGAGTAGGGGGGCAGAAGTCCAATGCTGGTTGTATTAAGGGTATGCAGCCAAAAGATGATGCGAAGGCCATGATTCGCGAAGTAATAGTTACACGTGCCCGAGTCCTGATGAATTTCAAGGAACAAGTCGGAGCTATCCGGAAGGTGGACATGTCCCTCATTGATCGTATCGCAGATCACGGCAAGCCAGGCATTCAGCTGGTCCGAAACTCCAGGCCTGGCTATGTTGGCCTCGGTGATAATTGTGATTCCTGTCTGCGACTTGATGTGAGCGTAACGCTTCCCCTTCGGGTGAGTGGATATGGTCCATCCCTGGGACTGGTATGGTGGCCTTTAGGATATTTAGTCCCAAAATTTCTATGCGACGAACGTGGACAGCCAGCTCACTCCGATAGAAGATTGGCTCCCAATAGACCATTGGTTTGAGAGATACGCAAGCTAGAAAAAAAAAAGGGGGGGGGGGGGGGGGGGGGGGGTTGTAGAGTAGTCGTGAGCACACGAGTGGGTCTATTGCTTACTACACGGTGCCTCGATAACCAGAGTCCTTGATGGTGGAAGGGAGAACCGGGATCAGGTTGACCTTGTTTGTAATGAAATTATCCATGACATCAGCATGGTCGGAGTCGCCCCGGGTGGGGCTGACAGCAGAGCGCTCGATGCTCAAAAACGATGAACGCCGGCTGCGCTCTGGGCTGGGACCGGCGCTTGCCCCAGTGACTGTGCAGCTTTGCTCGACAAGGTTGTGCTCCGAGTCGCGAAACTGACAAGGTGTGTTGCTAGACTCGCAGGCCTCGAAACGGGGCCAGGACTTGGCCTGTATGCACGTGAGTCTGTTGAGATGACTGTTCCGGTGGTGGGTTGCATCTGAGGCATAACGTGACATATGACCAAATACGCACCAGTTGTCGTACGAGGTCACGAGGCTGGGACGCTGAGGCTCTTTGTGTGTCTGAGAAAGCTGCGGTAAGGCTTCGAGTACGGAGCATGGACCGTCCATCAAGACAGGATAGTTGGAAGGAGTGCAAGGGTAGATGAGCGGATGTGTATCGAAGAGTGGCATGACAGAGCATATTTAAGCAGTTTCGTGAGGGCCTCAGCAAAACAAAATTTGACCAGCCGTGAACTAGTTCCTACCATATTTGGGTGTCAGCAGTGCTTCCTAGCAATTCTGTGTTCCTGATGGGGAAAAGGTAGAAAGAGATTGCACGGATACTCAGACTTCCGCCTCCCTCCGTTACCGGGTGATTGGCGACGAGTGCTCAGAATAGGAAATGATATTTCAAACGACCAAAGATCGTAGATATTTCAAGCGGTTCGAGCTGGTCGACAGTGCCTTAAGACAAGATCCGAACTCACTAGCTCGACACCGACCCTGCGCAATTGGTTTGCGCGTTCAAGTTTCTGCTCGGACTCTGATGAGTTAGTCATTGGTAGGGTGTAAGCAAGAAAAAATATACTGTAGATTCCATTCCAAGCGGTTCGAGGATCAATGGCGTGCCCCAAGATAAGATCCAAACTACAGTACTGTTCAAAAAAAAAAAAAAAAAAAAAAAAAAACTACAGTACTGACCATGTGTAATTGGTTTGCGCGTTTCTGCTCGGATGAGTCGGTCATTGCAAAGATAAAGATGTGATCATTGTTAGGGTCGGTGCGACTCCCGCCAGATCACTAGGGCCTCTGGCACCTAAACACCTTATAATGCTGCGAATGAGATGTTGAATGTCATAACAATATAGTGTCCATAGCTTGGTCCGTACAGTGAGGCGGTGCTGAGCGTAATGCATTGGTCCGACCTATGAAATGGCATGGTCGAATGATATTCCTAACCACACACATGTGCCCTTCAAGTTCAGTCATCCCCGAGACAACTATCGTGAGGTACCATGCCTTTATCTTTCCCCTTTGTTCCGTCGTCAGTGTCGGCGGGCACACATGTGCCCAGTATTACTGCACCACCACAGTGACTTCGAGTCCACCTCTGCCCCCTTCCTTGGCTAAGCATCTTTCTTTTATCCTCCACTTTGAGGGCATTCACATTGTCCAGTGCGTCGACAACAATGACGCCCCACACACAGAGACCTACCTAACCAACGGGCTTCAGGCTTCCCCCGAACCCTTTCCATCCAAAGGGCCCCAGTTCAAAGCCCGTTGTGGGGAAATCGTACACGGCGTGCTCAGGGCGAGGCTCCGTAACGTAAGCGCCCATCTATTTGTACTGTCCCTCAAATGAGAGTGGTACCTCTTTTTTTTCCCCGAGCCTCTGAAACCGGCTGTCCAACACCGCTCCCACTTGCCTGGAAGCCTCTTGGCAAGCCCCATGGCCGGGATCTCCACTGGTGCCATCATGACTTCCATCATGATGGCTAGAAAACAATACAGCGCCAGTGGCCCTCATGATCACCTCTCCCCCTTTTACGTTTCTGTGCATGCCCGGCTGCTACTTGTATTGTCCCATTTTTTCTCGCTCCCAAACACGGAGTGTTGCTTCGTACTCTAGTAGTTGCCACATGCGAAACGTCACGCGTCACGTGTCATATAGCTGTGCATCGTACGCTGTGCATACATGGCCTTTCGGCGCTTTCCGCATTGGACACAGCTTCAACAGCAGCGGTTTATATATCCCAATTTCCGCCTTCGCTGTTACCCTCCCGCTACGTGTCCCTGGTGTCGTGTTTTTCCCCCAACGAACCCCCTTCCGCCGTCAGGGTCTCGAGGCCACCTCACGACCTTCTAGTGTGCATGTCTCGCTGATCTTTGTTCCATCCGCAGGCGATCCCATAACATGACACATCAGTTTTTCTGCATTCATGGCTTAAAACCATAAATTCTCCATCATACCAGTCCCACGGACGGGTAATATCTGCTCGCACCAAAGCGCAGGCGGGAATCTGTGATGTCGTCACCAAGAAACGCATCCAGCTTCTAGATGTCGTGTGATCGAGTACGACGCCAGAGGGAAATTTTGCAGGGGGTTGAGTCACTCGTATACATGCAAAATTCTTCAACTAATAGTCCTTTACCTAGCGCTACTGTACGACAAACACACTTGGCGGGCGAACAAACACCTTGTTCTGAGGGTATCTAATAGCAGCCTCTCCTCATAAAGCTGGGATGCCTTGGCATCCAAATGGGCTATAAACGAAAGCGTAAAATGAGATACGAAACTGGGAATCTCTTCATGGTGCGATGGGGTAAAATCTCCGAGTCTAAACCATGATTTCCACGGTGGGGCGTTCATTCTGCTCTGCTCCAGGGTCCGAGGGAGGAATGCCTATCTGTAGCTGGGAGGGTACTGTAAAGAGAAGTTCCGAAAGGTCCTATGGCCTCATTGAAGTCTTCCCGGTCCCATCTTGAATTCCAGCTACAAATCCTCTCACAAGTCGACACCTCCGTCTCACTTACTCCCGATAGTCAAGTAGATGCGCGCAGATCACGCATCATTTCCATCTAATCCAGATGGCCAAGAAAGTAACACTTTCTTCATCGCTTCTCTCTCCGACATCCCCGTCTTCCCACCACGTTTCCCACCCATGCCAACCACGCAAACATTCCACGTATACCGTTACTTCGAAGTCACTAGCCCGTTAGTGGGGATCCAAGCGACTCGCGTAGTGGTTCCTCGACCAATCTGATCTCATGCGGCTCCACGTCCTATCCTAGGTTATACGCAACTCTAAAGCAGGACCCAAGTACTTCTTCGTCCCGCTCTACAGCGATGCATGTGGGATCGGCGCGCTCTTCTTTCATAGCGCCGCACAAGGGGCATTCCCGACGCAGTCCTCGTAGACGCCAGTGCACCGAGGCATCCTGATGAACGTGTTGGAGACCACACTCTAGGAATATCGAAGTGAGGCCGCAGAGGTGAGGCATATGAGGAAGGGGGTTACCCGAAGTAGTAAGAAGACCAGGGTTTATTGCAAATAAGCGCGCGGGGATACCGCTGATTGACGTTCAACCTGATGGTTCCTCAAAGTACTGCAATGCGCGCGCCGTGAGTTTAAGCTAAGAATTTGATGCTGGTATTCCCCCCATCTTTATCTCTTTAATGCACGAGACCGGCTTGACTCTTGGAACGTCGCATCGCACACTCCTGTCCGTCGCCTGGCTCGTTCACTCGTTGAATCCAATTCAATTGCCTACGTGGCTCGACCCTCGTTTCGCCAGATGTCAGCTCGTCATTTCTAGCCTTACTTTTGGCATACATTTATTTGTAGTCCAGGGTCACAACACCAGGGTAAATAGGACAGCGACACGGTACGTCCGTGTATGGTATCACCATGATATCAATCGATACACATCGCTTCGGAGGCAGAATGAGTTCCCGCGCCCGGCCTGCCCGAACGAAAGTGTCCGGCTCTTGCCTCCATTTTGCTCGAAATGCCTTTCTAACTCCGCTGCGAGAAAACAAAATGGGTGGCTAAGGGCCTGAGCCCGGTTCAGAGCTGTACGGACGATGTTCATGTGTTGGAGACATCAGCTGTCCCAGGCCCAGAGTTGAACTATATCGATGCTTCGTTCTTCTCAGTCTCTGAGTATGGCCGTCTGAGTGCATTAATTGTCTCGGACATATGTGTAGGAAACATGAAACTGATCGTTCTTCAGGCAACGCTTGGGGACGCCGTCCTTATCGTAGTACACCAGAGGTCCAGAGTTCAGTTTTACTCACGATACCATGTGACTTCGACTCACCAGTGCCAGCATAAATTCCAGCTCCCGTGATATGAAAGACCGATTCATACCCCTCCAGTAAGATCGACGGCCGATCTATAGCTCCGCGATGCAGTCTACTGCAGCTGAGTCCATAAAGGAAGGACCGTAAGTGGCTTTTGACGACAATGTACCCCCTACACGCTATCTCAAGCAGATCCCTGACAGGAAAGGTGACGCTATCACAGAACAGCCCGCAGCTGTTGCTCATGATCGCCCGTAGGTAAACCAGCTCTGAAACGAATGAACACTTGCTTATCTCAGGGACCCCCTTTTATATAGACCCGCCAGGTAAGTCCGATATACATAGATCATGGCCGATCCGGTGTTAACCTCAGCGATCTCCTTGGCGGTGAATCCACTGACCCAATGGTTCATACGGTTAGTAGCACGATCTGATCTGTTTCAAGACTGTCTTTCCCTCGCTCCCGTCTGACTGCATTTTCTTTGATTTCCAGGACTTGTCCTGGTATCAGTACTAATGCCGAGGGTTCACTGAACAAGGACGGAATCGCCCAGTCTGGTGCCAATGATCAGTCCAGCGTCGCTAATAACGGGACCGACCCAGCTGCCGTAGCAGCGTACGTACTTTTCCTGCCCCCTTCACAGCTCGACATTGACACTCGACCTTTCAAACCATCAAGTTTAAAAAAGGAGATAGAACGCTTCGTAGAACGAGGGGAAGGGTCCAAGCCTGTGGTTGGGAGGCAAATTTTCCCAAATCCATCCCGGCAAAAAACTACATCCCAGCCTTCGGGCACCGGAAAGAGTCGCCCTCTTCCCCAGACGTCTACTGACAAATCAACGAAGCAGTCCCAGAAGTAGTGAGGGAGTGCTTGCGTGGGGTTATGTAAGAAGTAGGGATGCTATCGCATGATGTGCCAAATTGTACTCGAACTGCATTCGAACGGCAAAGTTCGCGAATAGCATGCCTTGGTCTCGTGTAGGGATATGATTGTACCTGTACATGAACAAAAACAAGAAGAAATGACGCATCGTACATGTCATAAATGCATGCAGGCCTCAGACAGCAACGATCTCTGCTCCCCGATCAGGGATCGGGTGTACACTGCCAACATGACCTAGTGCGACTGAAGAGGGATTTTCCCGACGTAGTGTAAAGTCCATAGATGTGATAATTATTTGGCACCGAGCGCGCACGTGGCCGAGCGCATGGGCGATGGACGGTATCAGGCTCCTGAGCCAGGCCCCCCTTTCATCACTGGATTCCCAAGCGCTTCGGATGCACCACCCAATTAAGACAGCTACCATGACCGACGTCACAGCAACGAAGACCCGTGTTGACGGGTTCGAGATTCTAAAGCAAAGTAGTAGCAGCGCGATTGAAAACATCACTACACTGTCGGCCCCGGTTCGAGGAGAAGGGTTTCATAAATGAGCCCTGAGAAATCTCGATGTATGGAAGATGACCTACGCCCACATCAACAGTGCCCATGGGAGACTGAAGATAATGGCCATCGGCTCAAGACCGAAGAGTCGGTGAGTGTTCTTGGAGAGGTAAATCGACTGCCAAGGTGCAATTAGCAAGGAACAAAGACCTAGGTGCTACTCTTTTCTCACCGCGCCTCCCGGGTCTTCCTTCTGCTTAGTACGGTTGTGGCGAACCAAGAGCATGCCGATCACAATGCTTCCGACGCTCGCCTCTACCGACATGCAGCTGGCGATCTGCGCGGCAGACGTGAAAATCTTGAGATCGCTTGCACTCGATATAGAGTTATTGATATTAGAAATGATAACGCCGGGTATGGCGAGGAAACCAACGTTTGCCGTAAGCATGACGGTCGACTGGGGTATTAAGGTGAGACGCCTGAGAAATCTAGTTTTTGGTGGCAGCGCGATGACACACCCAAAGAATCAGTTCTCCCCATTCCTCCAACAACCTGGTCATGAAACTCTTCCAGACCGCCTCAATGATGACTTCATCGGTCCACAATTTCTCCAATTCTCGTAGATGTACCTCTGGTGCCAGAAAAAGCACTGGGGAGAGTAACGTGATGAGTAACGTTCTTTCTCGCTTGGCGCCGGCATAGACTGTCTTGTCCCTTGCTAATCGTGCGCATTTCTGTCCGTGAAAGTATAGGAATCTCCAATGGGCTAAACATGTACGTCAAGGACAATTACTTGTGATCGCACTGGATTTACCAAAAAAGGAAAGCAATCGAGCTTGGGAAACAAATATTATTAGGAAAAGAACATGTGGAACCATCATTACTGTGACTCACTGGTTGCAGCAGTGTGGTAGACCAAACCGGTATTGGACCCTAGGCCACAAACTTAAAACACTTGTTACTTTTACAACAAGCCGTCCCAGCAGCGTACCCTTGGCATTACGTACAAGTCTGATCATTTGCTGCATGGTATCGGCATCGTATGGTAGAGTCGAAGACTTTGAGGTCATCACGTCTGTAGCATCAGCGGTTGAGCTTTATGGTGAGAGAACTGCAGGAGCCCAAATTTACCCATGCTCCCATGCGACAAGATCCCCACGAGTTCATCGTAGATGGCGGGTTCGAGACGGCGACCCTCAAAAACGGCTGGAAAAAGAGACCAATGGGTCCTAGAGAGCGAATGTCAATGCTTACAACAAAAATCGAACCTAGCATAGCAATCGCACCAATAAAGGTCTTCCAATCGATGCCCTGTGCACCAGGTTAGTAAAACAGAGAGTTTATTGAGGACGAAATCTGTAACGCACTGACATGGACAAGCGACTTGACACCGAATATTTCAGATGTCATGTAATCTGTGTCGTACGGATCGAGCCAGAACAAGCATCTGGTTTCGTGGCAAGCGAAGTAATAAGACCACTGTGTCCGTCCATCTTCTGTGGGCATAATGTCGAGCGTCAAGTCATATTTCTTTGACGGAATGGCTACTCCATCGTAATCCAGAATCCTCTGGAGGTAGTGGTGGAAGCTCTCAATTTCCTCCCTTAAATTACGGTCGTGCATGTCCGTGTCGGTGAATAACCTCTTCAATTGCCGGTTGGTCACAATTATTATTTGTAAGGGCTCTGGTGCACGCACCCTGTCTTTATCGAAGAAGTAGAGGGCACCATCTGGATGCGTGGCTGGCACCCAGGGTGCACAGTCTTCATCGAGAGAGCCTTGCTCAAGACCGATCTGCTCTGGCCCAGGGGAACTTGGAGGTCCCTGTTAGACATCGATCGTCATGTAAGTCTCATACATACTGAAGGGAAGTCATTGTCAGGGGTGGGATTACATAGTCTCCTTTTTCGCGAAGCCTGTCAAAAAACTTAATGGTTGGCAGTCGTGATAATATACTGTACTTGCATCGTGGCATCCTTTGTGTATCTCGGAACTTGTTCGGAGTGTATCAACTGCAAGAAGCGACCATTGGGCGGCTGGAGGTTTGATGTGGCAGAAGAGGAAGCCGTAGGGTTGTCTTGGGGTGATCCTTCGCGCAGATCAAGGGCGTCAGAGACGGGAGATGGACTGCCGGTTGAAGAACCTATGGTATAGGGCTCTTCTGTCAACGGTGGCCGGTCTGGGGAAGGGCTGAGGAGCGAATCTGTTGACGGGTTCACTATTCCTACGACCACACTCGTTGAGGACAGCCTCCTGCGATGTCCATGGAGACTTGGCGGGCTTAGTGGTGCATGCGCCGGGGAAGCATTCGAGGGAAGATTTATCGGACTGTTTCTATTGTCAACCTGCGCTTGAGGATGTAGGTTCGTGATATCGATTTCAAGATGAGGGAGCTGATGAAGATGATCTGCCGGGGAGGGCGATCTAGATGGGCGTTCTCTTGAGGGCGACGGAGACGGTCCACGTCCAAATTGGCGATGAGGGGCTCTTGAGAATCGTGTTTGCTGACTGACCAGTGCGTGCAAAGACTCGCGCGAATGTGATCGAAGCCTATCACTGGCGCGGCTATGACTGCTCAAGTTGGCGGAGCTACGGTTAGGGTGGGTTCCCGTGTCAAAGGCGGATGCCAGGTAGGCACGATCTTGGTGAGGTTCTACTGTAAGGTTGATTGGGGCTGGAGGGACCGCAGGTGGCGTTTGGCTAGTAGTTGTGGCACTGGACGACGCCGCGTCTTGTAAGCTTGGGTGGCTTGCTGGCGCTGGAGCGTGACTTGCAGCGATCACATATTCCTTCGGGTGTAAGTGAACCCCAGTGCCAGGAAATAATCGTCCATTCTCTTCGGTTTTCCGAAACGTACCCCGTTTTCCGTCGTTCCACGGACACCAAACCCCCAACCGGCGACCGAGGAAGGCAAGAACCAAAGTCCAACGTCGGAAGGACTGGCGAATGAAACCTCTGGTAAAACGTAACCCACGCAGACAATCAAGAAACAATTTGAGTAGGGTGAACATGCAAAGAGTTTAGAGGAGCGCCTGTCAGTGTCAATTTTTCTGCACCCGTGAACACCTCGTGCCCGCAGACAGTTCGAATCGACGCCGCCATACAGTCACGTTGGTAGATTACACCCTGGCGCTTGGCTGACCTTCTCGTCTTCTTGAGGGCTATGTTTCGGTAATGGGTACGCCAAAACTGGAATACACCGGCACTTGTGACACGGATCCACCCAGTCGACCCTCCGTTCCCGTTTCTCTCCTCTCCACGGTCCACGGAGAAACCGTTTCGCCCTCTGTTAGGCTTGCATGGTGTCGTCCAATGTTGACAGCGGATGAGTAGCTTGTTTTTGGATACAGAAATTACACTACGATTGGTGCTATTCTTTCTTTCTTTCTCAGGAACCTCCGCACCCAAGCTAGCAGCCCTCTCAAATTTTCACGCGGCTCTAGTCCGAGGAACTAAAGTGATGCCGAGTATTCACTGAGACCTTCTGAATTACGAGGCTCTCGGACTAGATTGGCTAACTTGATACACGATGAGTGGTGCAGGGCTGCGAGCCAGGGACCACTTTTTTTTGCGGTGGTCTACCCTCTTGTAACATTCTATCCTCATATTTGCGACTTGACCCCTACCTCTCTCCTTGGTCCGGCTGCTTGTCTAGAATACAAGTCAAGCAACTTCTACCTTAGTTGTTGTCATAAACGGGCTCGCGTATGAAGCCTTCAAAACAGTTGTCGACAATGCGTCCTTATTTCCGGATGGCAGTTCCATGGTCGTGCCAATGGTATCAGTACGAATGGCAATTGCCTTCGTATTTCGTCGTATTTCATCATAAGTTCCAGACACTGTATTCCTATGCATAGGTACTACGCTACAGTAACTCTCGGCGAAGTCGGTACACAATTGGCGTAAACTTAGTCCTGACTACGACGTCACAGCCAGCGAATGTTTCCCCGCCATTTTGGAGCAGTACGACTCACACATCACGCTCTCACCTCCCTATGATGTCGCTGACTCGGAAGCACAGCAACATTGGATTAAGCTCTAAAAAGTATGCAGCTCAGGAGTGGAGCAGGCTCGTTTTTGCCGTGTTTAATAGCCCACTGGCCCGTACCGTGCAAGGGTACCATGACTTCGGGGCTGGTACCTCAGGATCTTAGATGCCAAACGTCGAGTTCAGGTTACAAAAGCCTCTACTACAGTTGGCGCACATTGATTGACGGGGAAGATATCACTATTTGTGCAGTGACCATAGGGGTCAGTTCGCATGCGATAACGAGTAGCCCCGTTTAAGCCTTTGTTGTCAAAGAGAAGCTTAGTGACAACACCGGCGGTGCATTAACCAAAAGACGACAGCTCCTAGTTTGAAACCGATGACGAGTCAGTAATTTTAGAAATTCCAAGAGAAACGCAGTAAAGAGGCCGAGGCCGACCGACCCATCGAGCGCGTCAGGTATGGAAAGAGTGATGATGTGATTCGTTGGGCGACTCAGAGAAGCCCCAGGAGCGCCACTCACAACCTCCCGGTACCAAACGGACCGCCTCCCGGCCTTCGGCGTCACCGTTCCAGAGAATGGACCTCCCGCCCTGGAGGCTACTACGAGGAACACACAGCTCAAGCGGAGGTGATGAGATAATCGCGTTGCACATCGAGTCATATGTAAAGATATTCCCTTTCATATATCGTGATGGTAGATAAATAAGTACGTATCGTATGACCTTAGTTCGTGAATGGGATCTCGTGATCCCGGAGAAGAACATGACTGTCGTACATGGACAACAAGAACAAATGACGCAACGTACAAGTCGTAAATGTAAATGCATGAAAGGGCCTCAGACAGCGGCAACATGAACGTCCACTCTCTCGCGATCAGGGATCCGATGTAAGCTGCCACCAGAGTGGCCGTATGGGAGCGAAGATGGATTCCCCCGACGTAGAATCAATGAGAAAAAGTCGTTACGCACGCTGTGGACATGTTCCAGCGCATTCGTAATATATGGTAAGAATCTGTCGAGCCACACTCCCTTTTCTTCACTGGATTCCCAAGCACTTCGGATGCACCACACAATCAGGGCAGCTACAACGACCGACGTCACAGCCACGGAGATTCGTGTTGACAGGTTCGAGATACTGAAGCAAAGCAATAGCAGAGCGATGGAAAACATCACCATCCTGTCGTCCGCATCCGAGGAAAGAAGATTCATAAATGAGCTCGAAGACCAATAAATCAGAAACGACCTACGCCCACATCAGCAGCGCCCATGGAAGACTGAAGATAATGGCCATCGGCTCAAGACCGAAGAGTCGGTGAGTATTTTGGTAGAGGTAAGTCGACTGCAGAAGTGCACTCAGCCAGGAATGAAAACTTGGGTTCTACTGTTCACTCACCGCGCCTGCCGGGTCTTCCTTCTGCTTAGTACGGTTATGGCGAACTAAGAGCATGCCGATCACAATGCTTCCGGCGCTCGCCTCTACCGACATGCAGCTGGCGATCTGCGCGGCAGACGTGAAGATTTTAAGATCGCTTGCCCTCGATAAAGGATTGTTGATATTAGAAATGATAACGCCAGGTATGGCGAGGAAACCAACGTTCGCTGTAAGCATGACGGTCGACTAGAAAGTCGAGGAACTGAGAAATCTAGGATTGGTGGCAGTGCAATGACATACCCAGAGGATCAGTTCTCCCCATTCCTCTAACAGCTTGGTCATGAAGCTTTTCCAGACTGTCTCAATGATAACCTCATCAGTCCACAACTTCTCCAAATCTCGTAGATGAACCTCCGGTGCCAGGAAAAGCAAAGGGGAGAGAAACGTGATGAGAGCCGTTCTTTCTCGGCCTGGATTGGAATATACTGTTTTGTTCCTTTCTAAACGGGCGCTCTTCTGTCCGTGGAAATATAGAAATCTCCAATGTGCTAAACACACACATCAGTGAATGAAGATCACCTTTGATCGTTCCGAATTTACCAAAAAAAGAAAGCAATCGAGCTTGGGGTCCCTGTTAAGAACAGAACAAAGCAAATATTGCTCTGGACTCACTAATTGCAGCAGTGTGGTACACCAAACCAGTATCGGACCCTGGGCCATAAAGTTAGCAAAGCTCTGCTCACTGTCACAATAAGTGCTTGAATGTACCCTTAGCATTACGGACAAGTCTGATCATTTGCTGCATTGTATCAGCATCGTATGGCAGAGTCGAAGACTTTGAGGTCATCACATCTGTGGTTTCAGCGGTTGAGCCCTATGAAGAGAGTACCGCGGTAATACAAATTCACCCATGCAGCCATGCGACAAGATCCCCACGAGTTCATCATAGACGGCCTGCACGAGACGGCGACCATCGAAAACAGCTGGAAAGAGAGACCAGTGGGTCCTATGAGGAGAATATCAGTGCTTACATAAAGTCTAGCCTACTTTATACCCGACGTACCAATAAAGAGCCTCTAATCGATGCCCTGTGCACCAGGTTAGTGAGAACATAGAGCGTATTGAGGATCAAAATCTGCGACGCACTGACATGAGCGGGTGACTCGACACCGAATAGTTCAGATATCATGTGAGTCGCGTCGTACGTGTCCAGCCAGAACAAGCATCGGGTTTCGTGGCAAGCGTAGTAATAAGACCACTGTATCCGCCCGTCTTCTGAGGGCATAATGTCGAGCGTCAAGTCATAGTTCTGTGATGGGATGACTACTTCCTCTTGACCCAGGATCCTCTGTAGGTAGTGATAGAAATCGTCCATTTCATCCCTTAAGACGGGGTCATGCATGTCTGTGTCGGTGAATAACCTCTTCAATTGCCGGTTGGTCGTAATTTATTGTTTGTCAAGACCTGATGCACGCACCCTGTCTTTATCGAAGAAATAGAGGGCACCATCTGGATGTGTTGCTGGTACCCAGGGTGCACAATCCTCTTTGAGAGAGCCTTGCTCACGACTCGTCTGCTCTGGGACACTGAGGAGCGGTCTCCGTTAGATATCGATAACCACGCAAGTCTCATACGTACTAAAGGAACGTTCTTGCCAGAGGTGGGATCTCAAAGAATGTTCTTTCGCGGGGCCTGCCAAAAGGAAGATTAAACGTTTTGATAGTCGTAGATAATGTAGTCTACTTGCACTGTGACGTCCTTCGTGTATCTTGGAACTTGTTCGGAGTTTATCAATTGCAAGAAGCGACCAGTGGGCAGATCAAAGTTTGAACTAGCAGAAGGGGAGGAGGCCGTAGGACTGTTTGTTGATGCCTCACGTGTATCGGGGGCGTCAGTGACAGGAGATGACTGGTCAATGGGAGAGCCTATGTCGTACGGCTCATCTGTCAGCGGCGGTAGGTTTGTCGAAGGACTGAGAGGGAGCGAATCTGTTGATGGGTTCACTACTCCCACGATCACACTCGTCGAAGACTGCCTTCTGCGATGTCCGTGGAGACTTGGTGGACTTAGCGGCGCATGGGCGGGGGAAGAAACCGAAGGGGTATCTATGGGACTTTTTCTGTCGTCGACGTGCGTCGGAGGATGCAGGTTCGTGGTAACGACTTCGAGTCGAGGAACTCGAGGAATCCTATCTGTCGGGGAGGGTGATCTAGACGGGCGCTCTCTTGACGGCGACGGAGACGGAGACGGTCCACGTCCAAATTGGCGATGAGGGGCTCTTGGAAAAGATCGTGCTGTCTGACGACCGAGTGGCGTGTGCAGGGATTCGCGTGAGTGCGTTTGGATCATGGAGAGCCTATCACTGGCACTGGCGCGGCTGTGAATGCTCAAGTTGGCGGAGCTACGGTTAGGGTGAATCCCTGTGCTGACGACAATCGTCGGGTTGGCATGATCTCGATGAGTCGGAGGTTCCACTGTGAGGCTGGCTGGAGGACTGGTGCGAGAGGATGATGGTTGTTGGCCCGACACGTCATGTAAGTCCGGGTGGCCCGCCGATGTTGGAATGTGACTTGCAGCCACCACCCCCTCCCCCAACTGTAAACGGGCCTCCGTCCGGGAAAACGACCGTTCCGTCTGCGCGGGTTTATAAGATGCACCCCGTTTTCCGCCATGCCACAGGTGGTTCACGCCCAATTTGCGACCGAGGAAGGCCAAAAACAAAGCCCAACGCTTGAGGTGATGCCGAATGGTACCCTTTGTAAGGCGTAACTTGCGCAAAAGATCGAGAAGGAAACTGAAAATGGAGGCCATGCAATGTGCGCAAGGCTCATAGGACCAAGGAGTGACGGGCCCTTGCAGCAAGTTCTTGAGCAAACGCGGAGGCGCTGGTGCCTCATGCCGATCATCGCCACCTATCGCTACAGCTCGTGTATTCGGGGAGGATTCCACCAGTTTAGTCATCTAATACAGCCCTACAGCAGAGAGCTCTTGTTCTCATGGTGCTTATCCCTGGCCTTTATTATTTGATGCGTTGTCTACACCAAAGAGTATCTCTGCTGGGACATGGGCCGCCGCTGAAGGTATGTTCATTATGTCTAGTAGTACTTGTAAGGTTCTATCTCAAGTAAAAATTTCTCAAACATCCTTCGTCGAATATTGCTTTGTCGAAACAGACTCCCCAGGGAGTCCTTTCGAGTCCTGTGTCGTGCTCGTAAGAGACAGCTACTTACAGCACCGCTCACGTAAATATTTCTCACGATCGACTAGGGTTATCATTATGTAATTATGTAAAGCTGTCTGTTCATTTCAGGAAATTCAACCCAAGCCGTCTGTAAGAGCCCAATACTGTGCACGATACAGTGGCGTGAAGACCGAGATGTGTGTGCCATATATACCGGTGTAATCACCTCACAAGCCTCTGTTAGCACCCCCAGTATGTGTAGCTGTAAAAAAAGTCTGTAAGTGATTGCTCTGGGGCTTGGCGAACTTGGCGAACTTGAACGTCTCAAGAACTGTTTCAATAACTGCCTCGTGTGCACACATGGTGAGACTATCTTCGGTCAACACGCCTTCATTCGGCCTTCAGGCGACGCCGTCCTTATCAGCAGTACATTTCATAATCCAGATCCCCACGGTAGGGTAGTGTGGGACTCGGGCTGAGTCTACCCCAGCTCTGGCGTAGATCGTTATCTCGGGTCCCCCCAGTTCTCTTATACCACTCCAGACCAAAACCTAGGACAGACACATAGCCTCAAAAATGCAGTCCACTAGTACAGTTTGGCCGTAAGTGACAGCAAGCTACCCCTTATGTACCAGATAAGAGCCGATCACTGGCAGGAATAGCGATGCCGTCTCGGGCGAATTATCGGCCAGTGTCGCTAACAACAAGTCGAGCGCCCCTACTTATGGGACCGACTCAGCTGTCGAAGCTGAGTAAGTACTCTTTTCTATCTCCACCACAGCTCAGAATTGATGCTCGGCCTTTCAACTCATTATGCATTAAGTTTGGAAAAGGCGATGAGGCGCTTTGCTGAACGAGGCCCGCCATCCGGTCCTGCACGTGGTCCGCCGTCCCACCCTGCACAGTACCCCTCACGCGACTCAGCCTCGGGCACTTCCCATACCGCTCCTCCCGCCTCGACTACTGGAAACGGTCGCAAGCCCGCCCAGACGGCTATTGGGCATACTACGTCGTCGCAGAAGAAGGCCCGGAACTGAGGCGTGGGTTGGGTGGTGGAGTCGTGTAACAAGTCGGGCTATCGTTTTCCTCTCTCACATGGAATGCTGGATTCAAGTTATGCTTCGGCTGCGTTCGTATATTGGAGTTAGTGAATGCGTGTTGTGATCTCGTATAGGAGCATAGTTGTACATGAATGAAGAAAACAGACGACGCGGCTCCATTGTAAATGCAGGAAAGCCATAGTAACTATGTATTACGGTGAGTATTCTGGTAGAGGTTACATGGTAACACAAGTCGCATGTACTCAGCAAGAACTTGCCCAAGCCAATGGTAGTAAAGCTCTGGAGCCCGAACATTGGAACTGAGATCTGACACATTGATTCTATCTAACATGCACCGAAGCTATGTGTGGAACGTGTGAGACCCGACATTGACTATGTTCGGGGTAATTTGAGTCTAGAGCTGGCTCGCAGTCGTAGTACGTAGTAGGCTCAAACACTATGTGGGTTCTAATCGGATTGACGACCGATGACATCAGATAAATGGTCGACCGCAGACGAGGCCCGCACCATTTCTCGGGTTGATTCGGGTCAGATGGCCTATATATACTGTATGACTGTAACCAATAGACCTCCAAGCCCTTTCAATCCATACCTTACACTCGCTCTAACCCCCAAATTCTCTTATACCGTCACGACATGTCAACACACCATGACCATGAGTCCACCCACACTGTGAAGAGCTTCACGGAGCACACAGAAGAGGTTCGGGAGGAATCAAGCGTCGGAAAGAAGGTCGGAGAGGGTGTCCAGTATGGCATTTTCGCAACAATATAGACCGCCGCACATGCTCACTTGGTTATCTAGTGGCGCATTGAACATTGTCCACGGTACAGTACATCGACCTAGACAACCGGTTTCCGTCTGACTCGCTTATCAGGAATCGGAGAATCGATACGAGGTCTTGCGATAGACCTCGCCGATTTTGGCAAGGGATCCGGAAAGGATATCGCTGAAGATGGTAAAGCGGAAGTCAAGCAAGGTGTGAGAAAACTAGAAGAGAGCGTCCATCGGTGATGACGCGACGCCATGATCAAGTCAGGTGCATTTCCTTATTTTCTTTGTGATGATGCACGTTTAAAGTTTCGTTAGTCCGCAGGACACTCTGTCGTTTGTTCATTCCCTCTCGTACTAGTTGTATTTGGTCGACAATTGCTTGTTGCGGGCTTGGTTGCAACTTGCAAGAGCAAAGTCTGGATGATATGATGCATTTATTGTGTAACATTTACTGTAATAGGATTAATTCGAGCTTTACCATTGTTCTCATCCGATCCGTGTAGTGAGGGCGCTCCGCTATGGTCATGATTGTGTTGTGTTCTTCAAGCTCGACCGTTTCCTTCCTTGGGTAAACACGTGACGGCCCGGCTTCAGGTTGTCCGACTTATTGCCTCCCAGTAGTGCCTTGCGCAGCGCCGTTTCTCTATCTAGTGGTTAACAAAAATTGACGTTACTGTTCCGTCTCCCTTGGGGTCAAATGCGCACACATACCGAGAAAGTAAACTCTTGTGATCTGGTGCGTGTGAAGACCTGCACTTGGTGCCCTGCATGCAGACGCCGAGATTGTAGAACGGCCTGAGAATTCCATTCCGCTCGCGGTTCCAATCACTCGGAATCCAACTCGACCCAGTAATGGGAACACTTGGTCAAACGCGATAGACCCATCATCCTCGTCGGCGTCGTTGCGTTCAGTCTTGACGCATAACGTCTCAAGCGTCTTCCCTCCTTCAGTGGACTCCAGATTCCGAATCTTGTTGGACGAGGGCCTCGAATATGCCAGCACTTGTTCTTAGCGGCTCTACTTGGCGCGATGACACGGGAAGTAGCACGAGCTAATGTGTCGCATAGAGCTGGAGGCTCCCTTTGCGCGCTCGGCCACGACGACCACGCGCATTCATAAACATCGGATCGAGGACGAAGGCGCGCAGAGCGCAGTGCTCTGAAACGCCGTATCTAGAAACGTAGTTGCATATCATTGGCCCACGGAACCATGCAAAACTCACACTTCCACCTTCAACTATGCCGCGGCCGTGTTCGAGAGGTAGATGATTTCAAAGATAGCGACGAAAAGGAAATGAAACTTACCAGTGCACGTCCCTACGCGAGTTGAAGCCACTCTGAGAAAAGCCCGTATACGTGACCATACGGCGTGTAGCGCGGCCGTGGTGAGAGCACAGGATATCAAAAACGAGGTCGAAGAAGATCGTCAGAACGATTTGTGAAATGGGTGCCTATTCGCTATTAAATGTCACTGCGTCCAGCCGCTGCCGGAAGCTGTACGGTGATTAGAAAGTACAACTGATCATTATACGGACACAGCTCACATCGGGGCTGGGCTCAGTGCGGTCAACAATGGGCTGGATGGCACTGAGCCAAACGGCGATGACTCAGGGTGTCGACGACGATGACGCCCCACGGGGTGACATAGCTGCACACTGCTGGTGACGGGGGCGGTAGCGATGGCGGTGCGTGTGGGAGTGACACAGGTGAAGGCAAGAGTTTTGTGGAATTGTGCCCAGGGGCGTGGTGTCGTCCCGGTCTTGTGACCGCCGGAGAAAACCGAAACGGGGTGGGAATCCGGCCCGGTAAACCAGGACAAGGACATTAACATGGCTCGGGGACGTTCCGCTAAAAAACGAAAGCTCGATCGTGGGGGATTGCCGTCGCGAGAAGCCCAGACGTCGCGCTTGGATATCGTCCCTGTCGAGATCCTGGCTGAAATCCTCTATTATGTCCCCTCTCCCAAAGACGTCCTTTCTGTTGCACGTTGCAATAGGAGGTTATGCACGACCCTTCTCAACCCCTCCAATGTAATGATATGGCGTCGCGCTCGCAGTCATTGCATCGTACCAGATCTTCCTCCACCTCCACCGGGCTGGAGTGAGTCCGCATATGCTGCGTTTATATTCGACGCAGGAAATTGTTATGTGTGTCGCCTCTCGTTCCTACTCGTTCTTTATGCCCATAGTCGACTAGGTCTGCGGTATGCGGACGCAACGAATGTTTCTCTCGTTCGTCATCAGGGCTCGTTTATGTGGGAAGGTGTGTATTATGCATATGTCATGTCAACATCTGGCTCAGGCTCTCTCATTCGTAGCACGAATGTCGCAAAACATTCTTAAAGTATGTCATGCTAATAACTCTTATTCTCTCTACCCCTGATTTCTGTCGGTATCAAGTGAACATCTCGTTATCCGAGTCTTTGCATACAATATCGAATCGAAAGAGTTCCTTCTTCAGCGCAGACTGAGACAATTAGATATGCGCCCTTCTGCTGGCTCTGTTCCTCCGTGGCCCTCAGATCATACCTATTACTATTGTCAGTTTCTTTTTCCTTGTGATCGAATCATTTCCGGACCTCCTGACTTGAATTGTTGATCGTCAGGTCTTCGGACTGACTTGGAAGAGGTCACGACAGAGTACGAGGAGATGGTTGCAGGGGGGATACCTCGGGATGACTATTTACTGGTTCGTCTTTCGAATCTAACAATTATGATCACCCTCTAACGTTGCGCACCAGCTTCATGAAGCTGATATCCAACTCCAACGTCGTGTATTTGAGGTTCGTGTTCACATGTTCAGGCAGAGAGACCTCCGCTGACGGGTTGGCAGCATGCGAGCTTACTATTTGAGTGGCGCCAAATGTGGAGCCGCAGATACCGATTGACACAGGGATCAAACACGGCTTTGTGAGTATCGTGTCTACCTCCTGATTGTCTCCCCAGTTAAGTCCCCCTTACGATTAGTGCTCGGAACTTTGCAAGGGCAGCAGGCTGGGACCTCCATGATTTTCTGAACAACCCTACCTACCTTTCCCTGCACCGAAGTCACAAACATTGTCTCGAGACCATTCCAGAAAGCGGTATATTTTGATTTTGACCCTTCAGTGAGAATTAGCTAATGGAGTCACAGTCGTGTGCTCACTTACGACAAGAATCGATGCTGAGATTCTCTCTCAAATGGAGAAAAAGGAGCGAAAGCGGAAGGCACATGCCCAACAAATTAGAAGAGCCGATATCGCCCGGCACTACGATCGCCTCGTTGAGGGAAAGAGTCACCCCATGCTCCCCACCTTGGCCGAGTTTCGAGGACTGCCAATTATCAAAGCACTACAAGACCGAGATGATACCGCACCCCTTCCATCGGATAGCGCCAATTCTTCCTCTGCTGGGCCGGTCGAAATATCACGAGTACTGAAGTCCGAGTTAAAACGCCCACAGCTAATCGGTGGTATGATCAACAGCGACCTCAAACAATGGGCCGATACAGCGCTCCGAGAATTCGACGCGATTCTGGGGCGACCAAATTGGAAACGAGCATCGACGAAGTTGCTCCACCCATCCGAGCGGGTCGATGCCCGTTTTATTTGCACCCTGTGTCACAGCACACCTAAGGGGCAGATCACCCCGGAGTCACTAGACCTCCGTGGGGCATGTGCACATAAGTGTGCGAATCATCACAGGAAGACAACAGCGAGGAGGAAACCAAGGACCGAACAATTCATCCCAGATCAAAAGGTGCACGTCAGCTTCCCGAGTCGCGGACGAAGCACACTAATCTTCCCCTCTATAGGCCATAGACGTGCTTTCTCAAGCTCTGATTCTAGTAGGGCTCAGGGCAGAAAATCGAGAGACTGAGGGCGAAGTAAATTCCATCGGCGCGAGATTTCTCTGTAAATCGTGTGATTCGCCAACGATCATGGACTTCTGGCGTCTAGTATTTGTCATTTTACTCTTAGGGTTTCCCCGCTCTCCTGACCTGTCCGCGCTTAGGTTGGGCATTGCCGCAGGCATGATAAAATGGAAGTTGCGCTGATTTCTACGGCCGAAGCCGTTACACTGATGGCCGGGCACCAGTACGATGCGGGGTCCTTTGCATTGTACACCGCCCGTACAGACGGAGCGAACAAAATGAAGGCAGACAAAGACCTTCGGTTGTCGCCATTGCCAACCCGAAATTTTCAAGCCAACAAGAGCGCGTCGTTCGCAGAACCGCGGTGACCGCGTGGAGAGGCGATTTACTTTCGATGGCTTGGTGTCTCATGCCAAAGAAAAGTGAGTTTTGGACCTCTTTCTACCGTGAGCATGCGGTGAATGAGTCATGTACTGTTACAGGCACGGGATATATCCCATGGGCGAAGAAGATTTCTATAGAGACACCCGCGTCGCGAAGGAAGAGGAAGTACAGAAAATGGTCCCAAAATAATGCGATGGAGTGAAGGCGGCCGTCGATGCAGTCTTCTGGGAAAGCGAAGACCAGCCGTCTACCTTATTCCCTCGGAATGGCGGCCTTGACCTAATAAATAACTGAGTAATAATTGGCCCTCAGTTAATCAACACGGAGAGCGTCGTGCTCACACACTGGCAAACTTCGCTTTTAATGCTACTATATTGGTGCATGAACATATGAGCAGGAATTCCTGGTTAGGTCACTGGGCGATTTACGTAAGTTCTTGTTCTCAGTGGCATGGCACAGTAACTTTAAGTTGCGGGGATCTTGTCCGTGGTTACCCGAATCACCAATGCACTTCACTATGGCCACCAAAAGAAGTCAACCTTCAGGGAGCTTTTACGGTGTTATATCGGTCCTGCGCGGACCGATACTTACCTGAGTCCTCTTGTATGGTGGTGAACCGTGGCCGAATGTTCGGATACGCGCTCTACCATTACCGTGAAATACGCGGATTGTCTGGCTGACTATTGACTTTCCCGACTATAAAACAACGTCACCGGGTGCCATGGCCGAAGCTTTTCTTGCCATCCGCGAACTGCCTTTTTCGTCATGTTGCTGGCTTGTTTGACGATTATTGGCCTCGTCTCCACCCCTGCTGCCGTGAAGGCGGGCTCTGTACAGCTTCCTGGTCTTACGGTCCCGGCCAGCGCTGCCGCTGACCGCGCATCGGTCGTCCAGATTTTCAACGACAGCTATAGCACCTACAGGTAAGTGCCGGGGCTTCAGAGGCGTGGTTCCCAATGCCGAACGTGTGATGTTTTTCCCAGGGAATTTGCATGGGGTCATGATGAAGTGGCTCCATTAAGCCAAGAACCACTGGACCCTCTCAACGGGTGGGGTGCTTCCGTAGTAGACGCGATGTCTACGATGGTTTGTTTAACTTTGTTGTATCTTGTCTCTCTGTCCCTTTTGCTGACCCCACGACCTTACCAGTACATCATGGGCTTGACAGTAATTGTTTTCTGTCGCTTTTCTTGCGCTTTTTGATCGATATCACGTATTACCTAGGACTTCTTCGACGAAGCGCTCAATTTCACGCAACACATTGACTTTCACCAATTCGAACACCACCGACACTGTCAGGTAAATACCCAAACGACCTATGTAGTTTCAGGCGCTATTGACGTCCCGTAGCGTGTTTGAGAGTCACCATTCGTTACGTTGGAGGACTCATTAGCGCGTACGAGCTCAGTGGGAAGCAACACTTACTTCCTTGTTGACAAAGCGAAGCAGCTTCGCCGATCGCTTGTCGCTTGCGTGGTCCAAAGTGAGTGCATTGAAAGCACTAATTGAGACCACGGTGACCTCAAGATGATGTTCCAGGGAAATGTCGTTCCCTTCGGCCACCTGGACTTCAGTACTAACACGGTGGTCAACGAAACTGTGCGTCCTTGCACGACAGACTTAACGCGCACTGACGTCGATAAATGCAGTCAAATATCGCAGAAGCTGGGACTGTGAGTCGCGACTTTGATAGTGCCTGTCAGCAGGCTGACACCGCCTTTAGCTCACCTTGGAGTGGTCCCGTCTAAGCAACTATACCGGAAACGACACTTACAGAAAATTGGTGGAAGATTCAGTGCTCAAGATAATGGCCAACGTGAGCCCATTCGATTATCCGGCCGTATCTCTGGCCTCTAATGCGTCAATTAGTCAGCGCCTCTTCCAGGTAAGATTCACTCAAATAAAGTGAACATTTCCGGACCTATGCACTCACACACTCAGGCCTTCCTGCCCAAGCTATAGCCCCCACCACTGGTCTTCCCGTCGGCGGATACGTGGTATGACGGTCGACTCGAAACGCAAACGCCTGCTCAAGTCCGTTTCCAGAGCTGGGGCGGGGGATCTGATAGCTATTTCGAATACCTCATCAAGTACGCACGACTGACGAACACGAACGATAACACGTTCGCGGACTCATGGTCAGCGGCAGTTGATACATCTATAAGAACTCTGATCAAGGTCAGAAAATCTATGGATTTCTACTTGGCCGAATAGCTGACAACTGGGAAGACGTCTGCTGTGGGGAACCACGTATATCTGGCGGACTATGACAGCAAAGGACGGATCCGGCATGTAGGGTCTCATCTCGCTTGCTTCTATGCCGGGAACTGGCTGCTCGGTATTCTTATTTTTACAGCCTCTTTTCCCATATTTAAGTTCATCGGGCAGGTGGAAAATTGACTAATAATGATACTATCGTCCGACTTGCTTTACAGCTGAACGATGGTTGTTGGAACACTTACACGAGTGACGCGTACGTATGGATATAGCGCGCTGTGAATTCACGCTCACCGAGCTAATCTTAGAACTGGCATTGGCCCAGAGGCATTTGCATTCAGTTCCGCAGACGGAAACTTCAGTGGAAATGGCAATCCCTCTGCTGCACAACTAGCGTTTTATAACCGACATGGTTTCTACATCACCGACCCATTCTACGTTCAGCGTCCGGAAGTGCTTGAAAGCAACTTCTACGCGTGGCGTGTGACCGGAAACGTTACGTACCTGAAACGTGCTCGGACTGCGATTGCCAGTTTCAACAAAATTTTATCCACGCAGCCGGGCTACGCAGGGATTTATGACGTCAATGACCGTACAACTCCGAGGGTCGACGAAACGGAGAGTTTTTGGTTTGCGGAGGTGCTCAAGTACCTGTAAGTAAAATCCCTGCTACCGAAATACTATGATCTGTCTCACGTAGGTGGTTCCATTCCCATAGATATCTCACCTTCGATGACCCAAATCACATCAGTCTCGATGAATGTGCGCATAATCATATTAGAGTCCTGAATTACTTTTAGCTCACGCCCCGTCAAGACGTTTTTAATACAGAGGCGCATCCATTCTTAGCACCACCGGCCAAGGCAGTATATGGCAGTGGCCGGTATCGCCGCTAGGCTTGTCTCACGCTGGAGTCTCTTCCCACCGTAGAAAGACCAGGAAGCTCACGGCGTATGAGGATGAGGGGGAGGATGGGAGAAATCACAACAATGTTACATATGACTATTAGACTCGCAGGCTACTGTAGATTTGTTGGCCCTAGAACGAATTCGGGAGTCACCCAGCAACGCGAGAAGCGGAAGCAGGTGGCACATGTCACTGAAGATCAAATATAGTTAAGCGCTGTCAGAGACGCAAGCGACACAGGCGAGGACGCCACAGAGACCAGCCATTGACTCAGGCTAAAATCTAACGCTCACAGTAGCAACATCGTGACTACGAATACTAAACACCCTTTTGTCTCTCTGATGGTCGCTGGGGTGCGCACAGCCGTGCTAGGCGTGCGCTCGAAGGAAAATTTGTGACGTCAATGTTTGTAATCGAAGTTACTCGGCGAAGCCCATCTCCCGAGCGATCCTCTAATTTGAAATGACGTCTGCCATATTTAGATATACTGTGTCCTAGTTAAGGCTAGTCACTTCCTAGCTCATATCATCGTCGTATAAAATGGCTGTCTCGTGCACGCTAGCTTCGTCAGCTGTGGACTTTAGACCGTTACTATGAGAGTAACACTCACATTCTTTTCGTCACTCCTTTTTCTCTCTTTCGCCGCTCGGGCTGCTCAGGTGCAGGACCCCGGCCTCACACTCCCTTATAACACAACACAGGACCTCGCAGACGTCGTCAAGATATTCACCGATAGCTACAGCGTGTACCAGTCAGTGTTTATTGAGTAGAGTTTTCAGTTTACTGGTTGATTTTGGCCTATTGACAGTGCGTATGCATTTGGTCACGACGAGGTCGCGCCATTGAGCAAAAAGCCTTTGGACCCGCGTAACGGTTGGGGCGCCACAATAGTCGACGCGATGACCACCATGGCAAGCACCCTTCCACTCCCGTAAAGCGTGTTGTCCTGCTAATGCACGCGCCCTTGTAGAAAATCATGGGACTGACTGTAGGCCAATACCCTTCCACTTTTCAAAGTTACGTTCTCACAAGGGCCCTGCAGCCACAATTCAATGAAGCCCTCGATTTCGTTAAAAATAAGATTGATTTTTCGAAGTCCAACACCACAGATACCGTCAGGTATGATCATCGAGGCTACGCGCGTGCACGCGCACTAATCTGGCCTCTGATACCTAGCGTTTTCGAGAGCACCATTCGATACATTGGCGGCCTTCTGAGCGCGTACGAACTAAACGGTCGGGAGGATCAGTTTCTAATAGATAAAGCAAAGCAACTTGCCGACAAGCTCTCCGCGGCTTGGGTCCAGGTTAGTACGGTGGCCTTTAGGTGCGACGGTACCCTGTTTTAATTGTTTCAGGGAAACGATATCCCATATGGCTTTGTGGACTTCAACACCAGTTTGCCTGTCAAAGCTACTGTAAGATTTGCCTTACTCCTATGCCCAAATATTGATGGGCTCTTGAGCAGTCAAATATCGCTGAAGCAGGCACGGTATGTGTTAATGCAACTGACACAATTCTGGTACTTACCTCGCTCAGCTCACCTTGGAGTGGGCACGCCTTAGTCAGTATACCAGGGATGATAAGTACAGGCAGCTTGCAGAGGGAGCAGCCCGGAGAATAGCAAGTAACGTGAGTCCGACAGACAAAGCGCGTGCCATCTACTGACCCTTCATCAGCCTGCCCCACTCCCAGGTGAGTTGAAAGTTGGTCAGGAAGGGAAGTGCTCATACTTTCTCCATGGAAGGTCTTCCTGCACAAGGCATTGATCCTTCAACAGGCAAGCCCGTCGGAGGATATATAGGTGGTATAATTGATCTCTCTGCCTGCCGTCCAACTTACCGGCCTTCCGTAGACCTGGGGAGGTGGTTCAGACAGTTACTTCGAGTATCTGATCAAATACGCTCGTCTTCCGAACACGACCGATACCATATTCGCAGATTCTTGGTTCACAGCCGTCGACTCGTCCATCAAGTCTCTGATGAAGGTAAGTTTCGTCTAATCCTTGGTTCTCCCCTCTTACAGACGGATGTCTCGGCCAGACGTCTACCGTCGGAAACCATGTGTACTTGGCAGATTTTGATGATACTAGATCGATCCGACCTGTGGGCTCACATCTTGCCTGTTTCCATGCAGGAAACTGGATGCTGGGTGAGTATTTGTAGGGACACCGGTTCTCGAATATTTACCACGACCATCCAGGCGGCAAGCTACTCGATAACCAAACAATCGTTGATTTGGCCCTGGAGTTAAACGACGCCTGCTGGAATACCTATGCAAAAGACGCGTAAGCAACAGCCTGTGTCTCAGCCACATTAATTCCCATCCAAAATTGCTCTATCATAGCACGGGGATTGGCCCGGAAGCATTCGCCTACGTGACCAAGGATACCGAAATTGCCAACGGCGTGACGCCGGAACAAGTATTATTTTATGGCCAGCACGGATACTATATTACCAGCTCGGATTATATTCAACGCCCAGAGGTCTTGGAAAGTAATTTCTATGCTTGGCGCGTGACCGGAGACCGAAAGTACATAGATCGTGCCAGGAGCGCTGTAAAGAACTTCAATAAGTATCTCAAAGTTTCCACTGGGGGTTTCGCAGGGATCGACGATGTCAACGACCAACACACAACAAAAATCGACCGAACTCAGAGCTTCTGGTTCGCAGAAGTATTGAAGTATCTGTGCGTGCTTTTTTGCTCGGCTGCCCTTAGATAGAGGTTGATCGGCGCTCGTTCTCGTTGCAGCTACCTGACATTCGATGAGCCAAGCCATATCAGCCTCAACGATTGTGAGCACTTCATGAGCTCGTAAGCTGAACTGTATTTGATCGATCATAGATGTTTTCAACACGGAGGCTCACCCTTTGCTCGCCCCGCAGGAGGAGAGCTCCCTCAGGAGCGGCCAGCTGCGACCGTCAACCACCGAAAAGTTTGTCTACAAACCAGGACCAATTCCTCAACCCAGCCCGAAGTCCAACATTGTAGGAGACATTTTGAATAGCGTGCTCCAGGGCACTCGCCGCCGAACACTGTCCAAGTTTCGTGCTGGACATAGAACACATAGTCATTAGATACCCTCTGACTGTACATGGACATGTGGGGATCACTGAATGGATTCCATTTTTTGAGTAACAAAAAAATTGATGTGCAATATGAGATAGATTACGGCAACATTTTTACTTGCTGCTGCCAGTCCTGCGCGCAGCGATGCCCACGAGTGCCTGCTTACCAGTGAGGAGGGCGAGTGTGGCAGCGCCAGAACCATATAAAAGGATATGACCGAGACGAAGTTCGACCCAATACCAAAGCAATAAGCCCTCGATGAGAGCGAGAGAGAGGACAAAAGAAAGAATGCTCGGCGATAAAAGGTGAGGCACGCTCGGCTTAACAGCACCCCACTGTGTAGTCGCGCGCAAGAAGAGGGCGTGAATCAGCGATACATAAAGGCCCGGGGTTCGATCGATACACGCACCAGACCAAAGAGAACAACCCACGGGGCGAGGACGAGCGCGGCGAAAAAGGCCGAGACGAAGCGAGGGGGTAGCTTCGGCTCAGGGCGGAACGTATGTGCGAGCTCGGGGCGCGGGTGGTAGAACGACTCGTCTGGGTGCACGGGCGCAGGCGCGGATGGCGGGACGTGGAGGTCGAAAAGGTCGAGCGCGGCAGGGCTGTGCACGAAAGAGCCGAGGAGAAGGGAGACGCGGAGCGGGGCTGCGCCGGAAGGCGGGAGAGAACTCGGTGGTTTGGCCATGTTCTGCGGGGAATTTTTTTTTGAGGTTAGTTAGAGCGGGGCGAGAGGAGGAAAGGACGCACCAGTTCGAATTTCGCCTTGCCGGAAGGCGTGACTTTGACGGGCTGGATGCCCTCTTCGCCCGTCGTCGAGTCGAAGAAACGCAGGAAGGTCTGGTGCGGCTGCACGCCGCTGTCGGTCGTCTGGTCTGTAACTTGGAAAGTGAGCTTCAGGGTATCGCTCGCGCCCAAGACGACGGGGTCTGCGCGTTTTTGGAGAGAAATCCTGTTTGGACGTCCGATTTAGTATGGGGTCACAGATTATGGGCATTTCGCGTACGGTTCTGAACGCAGTTTACCCCCGTCGGGTCCAATAACAGTCAGCTTGGGGGATTGGAGGGATAGTTGGCCAGCATGTGCGGCGGCGATGAGGCAAAAAAGGACCGAAAGGAGGATTTGAGGGCCCATGTGATGTGCCAGTGAAAGTCAGTGTCGATGACGATGGTCAATTGGGGAAACGGTAACAAGCCACGTCAGGTCACGCAAGGTCACATGTTCACAGCCTGTTGGCCAGGGACTCAGCGTATGTTTTCTCTCACTTCTCTCTTTGGTGTCATTTCAAGTTAAACGATGGCATTCGCGTTCAGGAATGAGTGTCTGAGTGAAGGCGCTTTCTCAACTTCAACCGTACGAATCCGTGTCACTTCACTCCAATCATTCATAACCACCTCATCTTATTCTTTTACTCACGCCGCCCTCTCTCCAGCAGCTACAACTGACCGTCTGGTTACCTCCGTGGAAGTCTTCGATGCCCCCCGGCCCTCTTTCAGGCAACGCTCCTCCGAAGATACATCTATCCCTCGTGCCACATTAGTACTACTATGAGCAAGACTTCTTCGGTTGTGCATTTTTCCCTCGGTGTCCGGCGTCGTCATCTCCATAGTCGTACATGGGGCCGTATCACGCTCCACAGAGGTCATGTTGATGATGAGTCGGGTGGCAAGGGCAAATACACTCAGTGACTGTATAGTCTCATTGGCGGGCAATAACGTAGCTTTCAGTTCGGACGTCCGAAATGCTGGGTCGAAAATTCATGCTGGGCTATGCGAGCTATATTGGTCATAGCTAATCGATGGAATCCCTTTCGTTCGGACTCCTTGAAGTGACTCAGATACCCACTGCATGAAAATCAAATCCACACTCCGGAAGAATAGCTGTAAGAGCCAACTGGACTAACTCGCAGTGAATGACTATAGATGGGGACAACGCACCAAAGGTTCGTAACAGCTAGAAGAGCGCAGCGACAAAACAAGCAGTGCAACAACACAAAACCCAGAGCGAAGACTCGGGTATGCACGCACTGCCCCCATTACTGTTAGCAATTTATTATTACAGTAAGTATTTAGTCGAAGAATCTACCGAAAATAAAAGCCCCTTCCAAAAAAAAAAAAGAAAAAAGAAAACTTTTCGTTCGCGTTGCACTCTGAAAGCTCATTCTCAGTGCGATGGCGTCGCAGAGGTCTGACACACACGATCTCAGAGGTTTAACTGAGGCCGAGTCAATGCTGATCCTTCCAGCTGCCCGTTTGTGTGCAGCCCTTAATTATTTGGCGTACAATCCGGGGGGTGACTCCCTCTACTATGCTGAGAAGACATCTGGTGAATTGGTGCGCTTCTTTCTTCCTTTACTCCATTGAAATGCTAATCTGCGCCGCAACAGCAATTGGTCACCGACATCTCCAGGGAATATCCATCAACTCAAGAGGCGCCCCACCGCATCCACCCGGTGCTTACGATCGTTGGTAAAAGGTGGAGGCGCACGGCGTGTGGAGGCAGGTCCCCAAAGCTCGAAGACATCTCACTTGAGTCTATCAAGAAGAGTTGCGCAAATCTGGCGAAGAGAGATCCAAACCAGCCCCCTGTTTTCTATTCCACCGATCTGTCGACGCTCGTGGATCGTATTCCTAGGGTGCAGCATTGGTGGAAGACAGATGCGAAGCAACGTGAAGGTGAGTGATTGTGTTGCCTCCCAGAGAGTACTTATAGTTCTTACACGACCTTCGCCGTCGCCGTCGCCGTCACGTCCCGTACGCCCGCCCGCATCTCCTCCATAACGCGTCGCCCCACTCAGGTCGGTCGAACAAGGGGAAGACCAAGGACAAGGCTCCCGTGCCCCTTGATCCCAACACGGATTTCAATCCTCCACCCTACGACCAACTGCCTCGTGGCACCAAGCGCTCTGCTGCGGCCGTGGATCAGGTCGAGGAGGTATCAGATGAAGACGATGATGGAGTAACTGAGATTACCCCCTGGAAGTCAGGAAAGGCCGTCGCCTACCGTGTACGTTTTCAATCCCCGGATGCTCCTCCCAAGCAGCGCCGCCGCCTTGGAGACGACCTCGACAATGAGGGGAGTGATGATGAGCCAGTTGAACTGTGGGTGGCAAGAGGGGAGGTAAGTCTCAGTAAAAAACGTAAACATTCGTATATTTCTGCATGCTCACCCTCTGTATAGGACCGCTGCGATGTGTGCAAGCAGAGGAACGTACCCGTCTGCGAGCCACAGTGGGATGCTCGAAAGTCCTTCGCCTGCAAGACTTGTGCCAGAAGGAAAACGGCCTGCCGCACCACCAGAGTATGGCAGACCGAAATCACTAACTGGTTCCAGTGCATGCCCCAGGGGCCCCGCCATGTCCAAGGTAATCCAGCGATGCTCCAAGTCTATCACGACATCCCTGACAATCCCATAGCGGATGTGACAAACGTCCCTGCACGACCTGCGAGTGGCGCGCCGGCGGTCCAGGCGGACGATGTTCCAGGTACATCTAAATTGACTTATTTTATGTCCTTATGAGATTGCGATCCCCCAGTTCTCTTAGAAGGTACAGTGGCGATGGGTGCGGGTGCGGGGCACGGACGTGCAATAGGCCCCAATGGTAGGGCAACACGCCTTCCATTGTATAGTACAAATGCTGACCCTTCCTTAGCTGCCCCGCCAGCGGTGGACACCAACTCCCGCCTTTCAGCAATAGAAGCCAGCCTCATTGCATTGAATGTGCGCCTCGACAGAACGGATACCGATATCTCCGCCATTAAGGGACACCAGGCAAAGCAGGTAGAGATCCTGGCCGCGCTTGAGCGGACCCAGGACGATCTGAAGAAGATGGTCCTCATGCTGTGCGGCTACCATGCCGTTTCCGCAGCACCAGGGCGAGTTGGTAAGTACTCTTTCCTATTTGGAGTCTCGTATTCATCTCGTATTCATCTAACTACTCGGCAGTTCAACACAGTCCGCCGGCCAGCCGGAAATCCGAGACAAAACCCGCAAGTAGGTTTGGATTGCGCTCGTCGCCCAGGTTGAATCGACGTGCATAGGTGCTCATATAATATTGGGATTCAGTGCAGTAGGAAATTAGTATTACGGGGACGCGTGAGCGGTTGGTGGTCGGATCAGAGTAGAGCGTATGCTCCCGTCTCCGCAATATTATTCACAGACAATCATTTAACTACAGTAATATAATGATCATCTAATACTTGGGTCTAGCCTTGGAACTTTCCTTGGTGCTTTCCGGGCTGTGGTGTCTCCCAAATTTGTTTACACACACAAGATTTCTCTGTATTTATAGAGAAATAATACACTATTGCCTTCCCATGAACTGATTCTCCAGACGTGACATCTACCAATTCGACACAGGACGAGCAGAATGGTCATCAAGATGGTCATCTCGTTGGAAACTTGATGCCGGGAACGTACGGCGTCAAGGACAATTAAACGACAGAAACAAGACGAACTGTACCTTGGAAGAAAGCGAGGAGGGAAGTGAGGATACGGATTGGAAGGACGGGAAAATACTAGTGACCCGCAAAAATAAGACCCGACCGTGGTTCGAACACGGGACCGCACGATCTGCAATCGTATGCTCTACCACTGAGCTACCGAGTCGTTATTGTTCGCCTTGACACATACCGCTAAATTCGACCGACGATATTAGCAGAGAGTGACGCGTCGTGGGTAGACGCGTAACTCTGCAGCAAACTATCCACCATGGCCGATGTCGAAATGAAGGACGCGAAGACCAAAGGCGATGCCGCGGATGAGACAACGACCCCTCCGCCTCCAGCTTCACCCGTCTCCGAGATTAAATCCAACGTCACGCTCATCGAGAGAGCCGTCTCCACTCTCGAGCCGTGGTTTACTATCCGTGTCTTGCGCTCGTTGACCGCACTCCGGAAGCGTCTCGATGATAAGGCACTATCGGATGCCGTTTCGGAGGTATACCCTCATGGTGCGTGAGTGCCTTCTCCTGGGATTCTACGCTCCTCATCCCTTGTAGATTCTCCGGTGAGAGCCTCTCTACTTTTGTGGCTCCCTGCTGCACCCCCTCCGGACGAGTCCATGGAGGTCGATCCCGCTTCTCCGCCGAAACCCCCGCCAGAGACCGTACCCGAAACCGAGATCTACTTCCGCCTTCTCATCCTGCACCACCTCCTTACCTCGCCAAGCACCTACTCCGAAGCCATCGACCTCGCCAACGAGACCGTACAGAAGATACAGTCACTGAACTGCAGGAGCCTGGACCCGATTGCGGCTAGGGTCTGGTTTGCGCTTGAACGTGCTTATGAGCTCGGTGGCGAGCTCTCTGATGCACGACCGTACGTACTTTGACCTCCATACCTTTCTTCATTGACACCTCTCTCTTTAGCCTGTTCCTTGCTGCCCAGCGAACCGCTTCCCTCCGCCACGACGACGAGACGCAAGCCTCGTTGATCAACCGCCTTCTCCGCAGTTACCTCCATTACAGCCTCTACGACCAAGCTGACAAGCTGATCTCCAAAACGAATTTCCCCGCCTCCGCTCCCAATTCGCAATATGCTCGTTACCACTACTTTCTCGGTCGGATCAAGACCGTGCAGCTTGACTATACTGCGGCGCACACCAACCTGCAACAGGCGATCCGCCGTGCACCAGCACCCAAACTCGCACCAGGATTTTACCAAGCCGTGCACAAGCTGTTCGTGGTGGTAGAGCTCCTCATGGGCGACATCCCCGAACGCAGCCTTTTCCGGCACCCCGTGCTCGAGAAGGCATTACGTGGATACTTTGACATCGTTAAAGGTCCGCTTTTTGTCGTGCAGGTCTTTTCCGCCAGGCTGACATTACCTACGTTAGCGGTCCGCACCGGCTCTCTTTCGCAATTCCAGTCGACGCTTTCGACGCACGCGGCTGGCTTTGAGGCCGACAAGACCTACACGCTCGTCGCGCGGCTGCGGCAGAACGTAATCAAGACGGGAATTCGTCGTCTCTCGCTCTCGTACTCCCGTATCTCGCTGCGCGACATATGCGTCAAATTGCATCTCGATTCTGAGGAGGACGCCGAGTACATCGTCGGTAAGGCGATCCGCGATGGCGTTATTGAAGGTCGCATCGTACACGAGAAGGGCTGGATGGAGTGTGGTGGCCAGAAGACGGGATATGGCCCTGAGGTCAGCGAGATGTTCTCGCGGCGCATTGGGTATTGCTTGGAGTTGCATAACCAGAGCGTCAAGGTACGTTGTTGCCTTTGCAGTGCGCGTGTTAAATGGAAGTTCACCCCCTTGCAGGCGATGCGTTTCCCGCTTAATGCCCATAGGAAGGATATCGCGGATGCCGAAGGAGCCCGGGAACGGGAAAAGGAGCTAGCAAAGGAGATCCAGGACGGCGAAATAGACGAAGAAGATGCACTGGGCGGCGATTTCTGATCCCTTTGTATGTACGATGTCACCAGCGAAAAACCTTTTTGAGGACAAATGATTTGAACAGCTCTAATCTGCAGTGACTAATCACTGGTCACCGGATGGGGTCGTGGAACAGAACAGGCACTTTGTGTTGAACAATATTCGTCGCTACAGAACTTGAACGTTTGAACCTCTGATGATAATCTTACTCCGCTCGCTTCATTCCTACTTCCAGTTCGACCGTCTGTATAACTCCAAGGATGGCTCCGAGTCAAGACGAATCTTTACCCCCATCGAGCAGCCAGCGCAGTCCGGTTCTGACGTCTGACTGGTATTGTTCGGAGGATTTCAGTGTCGGGTAATTCGCATGGAAGACATGCGGGAGACCAGGGTAACTGTCAATTCGTCAGACGGAAGCTTCGGCGGAGAGAGCTGCTAGTAGCTCTCTGCTGGAATCGCACGTACACTTTCACAAACGTCTTGCACCCTGCTTCCCGCAAAAGGCGGTCGTAAAGGAAGCTTTCGTCGCGGAGTGGATCCAGCCCACAGATCTGGAAGAACGTAGGTGGAAGGTTGGCATGCGAACTCGCCAGAACGGGCGAGCACTCTGGGTCCATGGGGTCTGATGCCCCGATCGTCTCTGTCAAAAAAAAAAAAGGGGGGGATCAGCGGTCATCCCATGCGATTTCGGTACGATCGAGCCCTCACTGAAAGTCCAGATTATCAATTCTTTGTTCAGATCTGGAGCGTTTTTGTTTTGTTCCAACGAAAGCAGCTCGTTTGGGAACCTCGTTCTCATGTCAGCATATTGGCGTGATTGGACGAACACAACGCGCCCCACCGAGAATACGCATCGGCGTGCACCAAAAGCGGGGCAGCGAGATATTGACCAGTGACAGGCGTATCGGAAAACGAGGGGTCATCGCGCGCGCGAATTGAAAGGCCCGCTGAGAGTGTCCCCCCTGCTGAACAGCCTCCAAGAAGGAATCCCTTCTTGAGAGATACTGACAGTGCATCGACGTTCGCAACAGCCTACCAAATACGTTTCAGAGGTGGTCAAGGGACATTCCGGGGACCAGAGAGTCACCCATTTCAAAGCCGCATGGCTGTCATTTAACTGAGTCGGGAACAGGTGACCCGGCGCGACGCTTTTAGCTAGGCGCTGAACCCCCCAAAAATGGAGAAGGGTATTCGAAGACAAACCGATATTCGACGTTCAATGTCGTCACTTGAAGATCCGTAGAAAGGTTCCGCATAAAATAGTCGTCTTGATCAACATTACCGAAGATCATCCCTGAAAGTAACGTCGGTTTTAAACAAAAGAAAAAAACAAGAAAATGTATAAGAACTGACCTCCACCGTGCAGCCAAAATAACAAAGGGTATGTCTGCCCTTCGTCTCCCGTGCCTGGAATCACCGCACGGACGGTGATCTCCCCCCCTTCAACTGGGACTTTGAAATCCTGAACACGATATTTGGCATCTAATGTGCCAGCTCGGTCCGCGATCACGAAACAAACAGATCGGGGGTACTGACCAGGGTGAAGACGCGCTTTCTCCTGAGCCGCATACGGCGGCTGGCCATGCTCTATCCATGCTTGCTGTGCTGCAGCGACGTCGACCGGCGGTGCCTCTAAGGCAATTGCAGGTCGATCGACCTTCTCCAACAAGGCAGTAAACTCGGGATCTGGGTTTGACAAGTGCGCGTACTGCGACATCGCGGTCCACGTCACTCGATAACAGGGCGGATTTTACACACGGTGCACAACTGTTTACAGTAATCATGATAAGGTCGGATCAGCGCTCGGGAAAGCCGTGGCAGACATCCACACGTTTGAAAGACTCTGAATTGGGGTACCGGCCCGAGTTCCACCAGCGCTCAGACTGCACAGCCACATTTAGCTGAAGCCCCATGTCATTGCTTCTTGCATTGCTTTGAATATTTTGGCAATTCCTGTGCTCTTCTACTCCTTTCCAGAGGGATAGTCAGTCTTTTAAGGCGCTACCTCGTTGGTTGGAAGGGATCTACAAAGCGTGGAATTTCTTGATTGTTCAACCGCCAAAACCTTGGCCAAATACGCGTCGGAGAGTTCAACACAGGGTGTGCGGAGATGTGTGGGACTATAGTACATGTAGGTAGTTTCCCGTGGTCGTATTGGTTTCCCTCTGCCATGAGCTGACTCGTCCATAGTTTGAGTCCTCCGAGTGTAGTCCAACAGGTCTTGTCTTTACTACCACTTTTATACTCTCTTCAGGACCCTGAGGTGACCTGGAGAGTCAACGACGCATGCTCCACACCGCAGCTATTCTTCGGGCCAGGGACCAGGGAGAGCGTGGACGCCATAGATTACTCATGGCTACAGAGGCCAACCTTTCGCCAGCCCCACCGGACCCTGGTTTGGATCCTTCCTGTCTTCTGTTGTCACAAGGCTTATTCTATAGTCCTTGACAGCTTGACCCCCGAGACCGAGTCACTTGAACCTCATTGGACCCACACACATAATTCGCCATCGACGAAGATTGACTATTCAAGTTCTGGATTTTATCTCCTACTTTTTCTCAGAGCGAGATATTTTACTTCGGGGCATTGTGTATTTCTCTTGTACGCACTCGAAACCCTCAAAGCTTTCCGCCGCAATTTTTGGAAGCCACACAGTAGGTTAAGCTAAAGACGTTCCCTCGCATTGATCAGTCATTCTACCGTGTGATCTTACAGCAGGATCCAAATCGATAGGCCCCTTCCATTTCGAGTACAGTGGTACCGGGGTTTAAACGACTCATGCCGGCCTTTTTTCCCACAGAAAATAAATGTTATAAATACAAATAAATGAATAAAATTATACTTATCGCTTTCAATGCTAAGTCGTGCTTGCCATGCAATGGGGTGATATGACTAAGATACCTCAGGCTGCATGGTGAAAATTACCTTTTCATGTGTCCGACAGGACTAGTGTATATTTAGTGACTGTACTACACTAATAGTTGTAATCTAAGAAGGCCATAGCGTTGTGGGTGAGGCTTGCAAGCCGCGTCGGTGTCGTGGGTGTCGCAGCGCCGTATCGGTGTTACGGGGTCGTGGCACCACGTTGCTGCTGTGGCGTCACAGCGCCGCATTGGTATCGTGACGTTGTGGTGCCATGTCGGTGTCATGGTGCCAGGGCGCTGTGTCAGAGTCGTGGTGTCGCGGCACCGCGTCGGTTGGCACCATATTGATGTCGTGGTGTCGGCGCTGCGTCTGTGTCATGGTGTCATGGTGATGTCGAGTCGTGGCACCATGTTGGTGTTGTGATGTCGTGGCACCCAGAGAGCGTGTTTAAACCTAGACAGTAAAAAAAAAAAAAAACACAATATTGTAGTTAGCTAAAAGTCAGCTAAAATGACATGGCAAGACCACTTAGCCTAGTAGCTTCTTGAGGGTTTCCTGGACCAAATGAATGCAGTTGACGAGGACTGCATTGGACATGAATGTTGCTGTGGTGGTTGTTGACACGTTGCAGCAGCGCCCGGTCCGGTGACCTGCGTGCCCAACGAAACCCGTGACCCGTGACATTGGGTAAGGGTTTCGTGAGGGTCACAAATTCCGTACCCGCCCGAGTGCAACCCAGCAACCATAACCACAATCACCAACCGCATCAGATACCCTTCATATATCCCCTGCAAACCTCACAGTGGAGCCTCCGAGTCACCGAGATCATGTCAACCCTTCGCTTGTCTTTGACGCGAGGGTCGACCCTAACCGTAGATCTACCGATTCGAGCATTCGGAGACGCTCAAGCGACAGGCCCTCTATCATCCAAACACATTCGCGAGAATCTTTGCCCACGCCAGTCAGTCAACCAACGCAATTTCCTAGGGCTCACCATCGCCACTTTGGACGTGGGCCTTCTGTGTCGCCGTCAAGAACGTCATCGAGATCACCTTCCCCGACGCCTCAGCTCCCTCGTTTTGAAGTTGATGTCACAAACCCACATCCTCAACTGCAGGTTGACAGAAGAGACAGTCCAATACACCCTCCCTCAGTTACTTCCCACGGACATACGCAACAAAGCCCACCAAGTATCCGCGGACAAGACAGGAGGCAGTCTTCGACGAGTGTGGTCGTGGGAGTAGTGAATCCGTCGACAGATTCGCTCCCGGCCCCTCTCAGAATTTTAACAGATGGACCACCACTAGCAGAGGAACCGTACAACATAGACTCTCCAACTGACCATTTGTCCGTCCCCGACACTGTCGATCTACGTGAAGGATTACCCCAATACAGTCCGACATCCTCGTCCTCTTCTGTTTCATCGAACTTGGACCCGCCTGCTGGTCGCCCCTTACAATTAATAACACCCGAACAAGTTCCAAGATACACAAAGGATGTCACAGTGCAGGTAGATAACATCATTGCGACTATCAATCGCTTACGCCTTTGGCAGACCTCGCGAAAGCACCTACTACGAAATTCCACCTTTGACAAGGATGTTTCCTCAGTATGTATGTAACTAGATAGTTTTCAATGTCTAATGAAGACCCCTCCTAGCATCTCACGTTAGACTGGTCACTTGGAAGATCAAGTGGAAGATTGCGCTTCCTGGGTGCCAATCAGATGGGGCCCTTTACTTCTTCGACCAACAAAGGGTGCGTCTGTTAGCGCTCTTACAACTATGAACTATGACCAACCCACAATTGAAGAGGTTGTTCACTGATACAGACATGTTCGACCCCTCGTTAAGGGAGGAAATGGAAAGGTTCTATCAGTACATACAGAAGATTCTGCCCAACGATGGGGCTGCCATCCACTCACAAAGTTGCGATTTAGTGCTTGATATTTTGCCCACGGAAGATGATCAGGTTGTGTGGTCTTATTACTACGCCTGCCACGAAGCAAGATGCTTGTTCTGGCTCAAACCGTATGACGCGTCCCACATGATTTCTGAACTATTCGGTGTCAGTTCGCCTGCCCATATCAGTGTGTCACAGAGTCATCTTCAATCTTCAATCTGTTTTCTCTAATTTGATACGCAGGGCATCGATTAGAGGCACTCTATTGGTATCAGCTATATTAGGTTAGAATCTTTTTAAAGTGTTGTTCCTCTTTTTAGGACCCACTGGTCTCTCTTTCCGGCCGTTTTTGAGGGCCGCCGTCTTGACAGTGCGGTCGTCGATCTTGTCGTATGGCCGCCTGGGTAAATTGTGTTTCTTTCTCTCTTTTTGCCGCAGAACTCAGCACACGTATCACAGATGGGATGACTTCAAAGTCCTCGACTCTGCCATTCGATAATGATACGATGCAAAACATGCTTGCACTTGTACGAGATGCCAGAAGTAGATCAGAGTACTACGAATGTGACCCGTGTCACTGACTCGGACCTTGTGGCTCAGAATTAAATGCCGGTTTGGTGTACCACACTGCCGGATCTAGTGAGTCACAGTAAAGATAGTTGACTTGTTCTTTACTTATTGAGTTGTATGTTTCTTAGCTCGATTGCTTTCTTATTTTGGTAAGCCTAGAACGATCGCTGTTGCATCCGCTAATGGGTAATGGGTGCGTGTGGTCAGCACACTGGAGATTCTTATGCTTCCATGGTCAGAATATCGCCCTGTTAGAAAGGCACAAGACAGCCTACGCCAATACAAAGCAAAAGCGATCACTACTTACCACGTCACTCCCCTGCGCTTTTCTTGGCGCCGGAGGGCTATCTGCGAGAACTGGAGAAAGTGTGGGTAGATGAGGTCATCATTGAGGTGACTCGGAGAAACTTCATTTCGGGGCTATCGAAAGAATGGGAACAACTGATTCTCTCGGTATGTCATGATTGCGCTACATCCAAATTAGCCTTATGATTCACGCTAACGGTGTCACAATCGATTGTGGTACTTTCAGTAAATGTTGGTTTCCTCCCCATCCCAGGCGTGGTCATTTCCAATCTAAACAGCAACATAACGAACACAAGCCAGGTCGTTATTTTTACTTCTCCCGCACAGATTGCCAGCTGCATGTCGATAGTGGCCAGCGCTCGGAGCATTGTGATCGGTTTGCTCTTGATTCGCCACAGCGGTCCCAAACAGAATGAAGATCCAGCAGGCGCCGTAAGTGAGCAGTAGCATTCACGCCTCCCTGCCCAGCTAAGCGCCCCACGGCAGTCGGACTATCTCTACAAGAATACTCACCATATCTTCGGTCTGGAACGGTTAGCCATTATCTTCAGTCTCCTGTGGGCACTGCTTATGTGGTCGTGGGTCGTCTCCCGTCTCCAACAGCTTTTTAACCCTCTCCTCCGGCTCTGGGAAACAGGATGATGACATTTTTTATTGCGCTATTACTCTTTTGCTTCTGCATCTCAAATACCTTGACAAGAATATTCGTTGCGGTGACCTCTGTTATCGTGGCCGTCCTTGTTGTATGGTGCATACAAAATACTTGGGGATCTAGTGACGCTATGGAAACGTGGTTCAGTGGCCTACTACCGTCCATCATGCGTACGCTAGACAACGCCTGCGCTACGTGCCACCGAATTTTGGCTTCAATATACTTCAGACCACGCTCGTAATCTCCTTCTTCAGCTGCACTAGATCGCGCTGGAAGTGTGCCCGCGACATCCTATCGTGGGGGAGTGGGCGTTGTCGTCTAGCGCACCATGCTACGATTCGTACGCTGAGTCATTTGATCCTGCATGGCGCCCACTCTCATTGCTTCGCGCCGCTAGACCTTCAGCGCGTTCTTTCCTGGCTTTTATTTTTTTTTTAGCCCGGTGTTCGGGTCTTGTCAGGTGTTTGTATGAGATACGAGGGCCCGAGTAGGTTGAGTCTCGCAACCGTAGGACAGTTATCTAGGTGGCAACATTCAGTATCGACGAATTTCGTGTTTTCATTTATTAAATTTTGTATTCTGAACTTCCGTTTCTAATAACAGACCCAAACCGTTTGATCATGTCAGAATTGAACATATGCTGATGCGCGGAAAGGATGCACGACGAGTGTCAGGAAAGCGCCGAATGGACCGAGTTACCGAGTCTGAATCGGAGTCTCGGGCCGGGTTCCACCAGCTCTCAAAACCGCACAACCACCCACATTTAGCGCTCATGTCCGACTCATTGCTAGGAATTTTTTCAGCAATCCATCTATCGCACTGTACCTTTCTTCTTATTCTCTCAAGATGGTCTCCAGCCACTCTCTTGCAAAGCACCACCTTTTTAGAAGGTACCTACTAGGCAAGCTACAAGGTGTAGAATTTCTCGGTTGTTCTACTGCCAACACTGAACACATTCCCCAAACCAACCAAGAAAGCAATAGGCTCTAGGTTACTCGTAACCTAGTCTTTCTTTTGACCCTCATATGCCGTGAGTTTTTAGGCCCGGGCCGACTCCAGATACAGAGAGTTCAGCACAGAGTCCACGAAGACGTGTGGCGCCACGTAGGTGGTCTCCCATGTTCCTGTTGGTTTCCCCAGGCCATTTTCCCACGGTCTGAGTGCTCTGAGTGCAGTTCTGCGGGTCTCTTGGCTCTCACATACCCGGGGCGAGGTTGTATCACCATTACTACCAACTCTTATACACTCTTTAGGAGCTCAGGCTGACCTGGAGCGCCAACGACGCGTCCTTCACAATGCGGCTGTTCTTCAGGCCAGGGGTTAGGGAGAGCGCGCATGCATCTCCGTTCCCTGGCGCGCTCAGTGAATCCTCCTTTCAAATTGCCGACTATGAAAAACACCCCAATTGGGCAAAGGGTTGAGGACTCGCAATCAATTGGCACTCCAAAGCTATCGCACAACCCCCCCACCCGATAGACAGTCCAAGACAAGCCTCGCGTCCCACCCCCGATTCGAAGCTGCTTCCTATTGGAAAATATTGGCCCGAAGCGTGGACGCTGCAGACAACTCATAGGCTCAGAAGTTACCCTCCGGCCACACTGGCCCGGTTTTGGGGTCCCTCCTTGGTTCCTCCTCGGTTTTGTCGTCAGAAGGCTTGTTTTATGGTCCTTAGATCGAGTCATTTGTGCCTCATTGAACCCACATACATGGTTTCACGATTAGCAAAGGTTGACTATTCTCAATTTTATCTCCTACTCTGAGTCTTTCTTGGAGCGGGATCTTCTGCTTCGGGATAGTGTGTATTTTTCTTGTACTCACCCGAAACCCTCGAAGCGCCGCCATTGTTGGAAGGCGCACAGCAAGTTAAGCTAAATTCTCTCCCTCACATTGGCCAGTCATTCAACACGTGCACATTCCACCGTGTAATCCCGGTTGTGAAGCAGCCTTGTGAGCACATTGGATCTACTTCCGCTGACATTTCGATGGCCTCCTGGACGATGCCACCCCAAATCCCATATTTCCAACGCCTCCCATACCACGGCGGCGATGACCGAGGCAAAAAGGACGGCCAACATGAAAATGTGCGAATGCACAGACAACCGCGGCTATCGTCCGGAAGACCTTGAAAAGGAATATCTGAAGATACCGAGGAACAAACATGCGCGCAGTCATTCAGGGACACTTGGAATTGGACTGATTGTGACTGCGTGCTCATTGCTGGATCAAGGTCACTGCCAGCGCAGAATGCTAAGCATAAGTTCTAGCCCAATTTTGACGTGGATAATGGAGAGACTAGAAGAGCATATTAGGCATTGCATCGGTCGGAAGGGCGTACCACTCAGTGAGTTGCTGAGAGATATGCGTGGAGGAACGTCAAGAAGAACGTCGTCTGCCAGTTGTCACCCGGGTTGGCAGATAACACTCTTTAAATTTCAAGGACAAGTGGTGCTACGGTTGCGGAAGGAGGTGATCGCCGTTCTTCTGAATGCTTGGGGTTAGTGTGTTAGTACTTTTAGCAACAGTGATATCATTGTGGTCGTCTTTCCAGACTTCTCAAACACGTGGAACGTAGTTCCATGCCTTCCATCCTGGTCACATCCGGGTTCTATCTGCCGAAGCTCGATGCACTGCTGCCGTAAGGTCCTTCCTCGTCTACAAGTCGTCTGCGCCCTTTCGTTGTGCGCCTTGCCTCCCTGAACAGCTGGTACTATTACTCCCACCGTTTCTTATGGAGCGTCAGTGGAGCATTATGAACAAGGGACTAACTTGTAGCAAGATGCGCAATTAAAAGCTGGTTATGCGAAATGGGGGACGAATGCACAAAAACCTTGCCGATGTCCTTCGTTCACTGGCCCTATGAATTTCTGAGATCATGCCCGCCGGCAGCCCGCGACAATGTGGCCAGATACAGCATAGCGCTAGCGCTCTCTTCATGACATGAGGCGCCCAGACTACAAGCAAAACACTATCATAGCCCTTTGCACCTCAGTCCAGAGTTTTGCTCACCTTGCATGGCTTCCATACTCAACCTTTTTCGGGATATTATCTACAAGTTACGCTCTACAAGAGGTTTTGTTCGCCTTTTCATCAGGCGTTGTGCCTGGTTTTTAGCCTTCTTCGGTCGTAGGTTGGGTATTTTGCGCCTGTGGGACGACAGAAAACGTCAGGGTACGTTCTCGAAAGCCGACCAGGCTAAACGTTCGTCTCCCAGCACGGAAACCAGCTTAGAGTCGACGGGATACGTAATCGTCGCTGCAAGTTCCGTCCCAGCGTCGGCAAGCCAAGCGAGTTTACGTGACGTGTCGGATGCGACCCAACAATCACAACGAGCGGCTTCAGGCACTACTCCTCCAAGTGACCGGGATCATGCCAAGCCTTCGTTCGCGTCCTCCTTTGACGCGAGGAGCCGCCTCAGACGTAGATCCACTGACTCAGGCTCGAGCGTTCGGAGCCGCTCCAGTGACAGGCTATCTATCATCCAAACACATTCGCGTGAATCTTCGCACGTGCCAGTCGGTCAGACAACACGATTTCCAAGAGCACCTCATAGCCAATTTGGACGTCGACCGTCGGCATCATCCTCAAGGGAGTCATCGAGATCACCTTCCCCGACAGATCGCGGTCCTCAGCCTCATCTTGAAATCGACTTGCATCCTCCAACGCAAGTTGACAGTGGAAACAGCCCCATAAACCCCCCTTCGGTTACTTCCTATGCAGATGCGCAACTAAGCTCACCAAGTATCCTCGGATCTCGCAGCAGGCGGTCTTCGACGACGAGTGTGGTCGTAGAAGTGGTGAATCCATCAATAGATTCGCTCCCTCACAGGTCTTTCACAGACGGTCTACCACTGTCAGAGGAACCACACACTACAGTGCATTTTCCTTTCGTCGATACCCTCGGTGAAGGGGCACCCCAACACGACCTTGACCCTACGACCTCTTCCTCTTCTGCTACGTCAAACTTCGACCTGCCTAATGGTCGCTTCTTGCAATTGATAAACTCCGAACAAGTTCCAAGATATACAAAGGATGTCACGGTGCAAGTAGAGTATATTATCACGACTATCAAACCATTAATTGTTTTTTGGCAGGCCCCGCAAACGAACGAACTTTAAAATTCCACCTCTGACAACGACATTTCTTCAGTACGTATGAGACTTCCATTGTGATTGATGCCTAACGGAGACCACTCCCCAGTATCCCAGAGAAGATGGGCCTCGAGCAAGGCTCTCTCGAGGGGGACTGTACACCCTGGGTGCCAGCTACGCATCCGGATGGCGCTCTCTACTTCTTCGATCAAGACAGGGTGCGTGCATCAGGCCCTTACAAATAATAGATTGTGACCAACGGGAAATTGAAGAGGCTATTCACTGACACAGACATGCATGACCCTGTGTTAAGGGAGGAAATGGAGGACTTCTATCACCATCTACAGAGGATTCTGCATCACGTGGGGCAAGTCATCCCATCAAAGAATTACGACTTGGTGCTCGACATTTTGCCCACGAAAGACGGGCGGATATCGTGGTCTTATTACTATGCTTGCCATGAAACCCGGTGCTTGTTCTGGCTCGATTTGTGCGATGCAACCCAAATGACATCTGAACTACTCGGTGTTAGGTCACTTGCCCATATTAGTACGTCACAGATCTCGTCCCCAGTCGAAAGTCTGCTCACTCTAATTTTGGTGCGCAGAGCATCGATTAGAGTCACTTTATTGGTACGTGTGCTGTCTTGGGGCTAGATTCAATTGTAAGTATTGATATTCCCCAGGAACCACTGGTCTCTCTTTCCAACCGTTTTAGAGGGTCGCTGTCTTGACCCTGCGGTCGTTGATGAACTCGTGGGAGTCTTGTCGCATGGCTGCATGGGTAACTTTGTGTCTCTTGTCCTGCTTTCACCATAAATCTCAAACATGGATATCACAGATGTGATGACTTCGCAGCTTTCGACTGTGCCATACGATGCTGATACAATGCAGAAGATGCTTGAACTTGTACGAAATGCCAAGGGTAGGCCAGAGTGCTACGAATGTGACATGTTTTACTGATCTCGTGGCTTAGAATCTGATGCCGGTTTGGTGTACCACACCGCTGGAGTCAGTGAGTCGCAGTAAAGACATTCGATTCGTTCCCTGCTGAGATGTATCCTGAGCTCGATTACTTGGTTATTTTGGTGAGCCAAGAATGGTTGCAGTTTCATCGTAACCCACTCATAGGTGTGCACGTTCAGCACACTGGAGGTTCCTATACTTCCATGGACAGGCTAGCGCCCGCTTAGAAAGGCATAAGACAGTCTATACCCATCCAGACCGAGAAAGAACTTTACTCATCACGTCACTCTCCCCTGTGCTTTTCTTGGCACCGGAGGGCTATCTGCGAGAACTAGAGAAAGTGTGGATAGATGATGTCGTCTTTGAGAGGGTTTGGAGAAAATTCATTTCAGGGCTGTTGAAAGAATGGGAACAACTGATTCTCTCGGTATGTTATTGCGCTACATCCAAACTAGAATTCTTATGCTTCACGCGAACTATATCACAGTCGACCGTGGTGCTTTCAGTAAATGTTGGTTTCCTTGCCATCCCAGGCGTGATTGTTTCCAACATCAGCAGCGACATAACCAGCACAAGCCAGCTTGTTATTTTCACATCTCCCGCGCAGATCGCTAGCTGCATGTCAATAGTGGCTAGCGCTGGAAGCGTTGTGGTCGGTTTGCTCCTAGTTCGCCGCAACAGTGCGAAACAGAACGAGGACCCGGAAGGCGCGGTGAGTGGACCAGAGGAGCTGAGTCTCCATGCCTACCAACTAAGAGCGCTGCGACAGTCTACCTACCTCTTCCAGATTACCCACCGAGTCTTTGGCCTGGAACCGATGGCAATTGTCTTCAGTCTCCCATGGGCATTGCTTATGTGGTCGTAGGTCGTCTCCTGTCTCCGGCGGTTCATCTTCGAACTCATCTATGACCCTCACCTCCGGCCCTTGGGAACAGGATGGTGACATTTTTCGTCGCACTGTCGCTTTTTTGCTTCGGGACCTCAAATGCCCCGACAAGAAAGTTCGTTGCGGTGACTTTTGTTGCTGTGGCAGTCCTCGTTGGATGGTGCATACGATGCACTTGGGGATCTAGTGGCGCTATGGAGGCGTGGTACGGTGGCCTACTACCATCCACCACACACGCGCTAAACAACGCCCGCGCTGCGGGCCACCGAATTTTGGCTTCAATCGACCCTGGCTCATTTCAGGGATCTCGCTCTCCAACTGCACCAGATCGCGCTGGTAGTGAAATCGCGAGGCCGTATCGTGAGGGAGAGGATTCCATAGTCTAGTGCACCATGCTACGATATGTACGCTGAGTCATTTGTTCCTACCCGGTGCCTACCCTCATTACTTTACGCTGCTAGACCTACAGCGCGTAACTTCCTGTATTTATGACCCGGTGTTGTTATATGTTGGCCTTGTTCTCATTTATTACTCAATTGTATTCTGAATTCCCGTATAGCGACGCTGGCTGCTGTGGCGACGATGATGATTTCTTGATCCTGGCACCTTAGTAATAAGTTAACATCCGCATCCGCACTGTAGTGCCATCCCGGCTCGTTCGTAGTAAATCGAGAATGTGCTCAGGACCCTTTGTACAGGGTGGTGGGAACTGACTGAGTGCATGCCGGACGGAGTGAGGAATCAACGTTAATCAATGGTGCCAGTAGCTGTTATCAGATAATAAGTTTTATAGGCCCCTTCGTCAGAAGTGCGACTTTCGGTGCAACATTTCGGAATAGTGTACAACCAAATCAAGTTCGGCCCAAACAAATCGGAGATCTTGTGTACCGACTAGGTCGAAGGCGGGCTCTCTCGTGAACTGCATGCGGCGGCTGAGTACCCTCAGTCCATGAAGTTCTCGTTGCCAGTGAGCAGCAGTGACATTGTACATGATTTTACATGGTAGTGAGGGGCCGATTATTCCGGTTCACAAACGTGGCAGACCATTTTCCTTGACCAACGACTAATCATCGAACAGGCAGGTATGCGTCCACTCCTAATAGTAGGCAAATGCCGAAGTAGCGGTAATCCCGGACCGGGTGTGAGCGGCTATTGAAGTTCAACTGCCAACACCATGTCCTTCTTGCGAAAGTTCTGGCAGTCCATCTCTCGTCCTGTGCGTCTTCAACACCTATTTTCTCTCCAGAAGGCATTCCATCTCACTCTCTTGCACAGCGCTACCTTGTTGGAAGGGATCTAGAAGGTGTAGGCGATTTCCCAGCTGTTCTATTGTCAACACTGTAACATTTCCCCCAAGGCAATAGGTTCTATGAGTACCCTAGTCTTTCGGACGGTGTGTTTCGATTTTCGTAGGCCGTGAGTTGTCAAATTTATTTGAACCTAGACCCACTCCGGACGCGTCGGAGAGTTCAGTATAGAGTGTACGAAGACATGTGGCATTACATAGGTGGTAAACGACGTCTCCCAGGTCCGTGTTAGTTTCCCTAGGCCATGAGCTGACTCGACCATTGTCTGAGCGCTCCGAGTGCAGTTCAGTGGGTCTCTTGGCTCTCACATACCCGACCGGATCCACCCACTTTGGAGGTTTGTGATTACATTTCGGGGCGAGGCTGTATCACCTTTATCGTTTCTACACTCTCTTCAGGAGCTCCAGGCCGACCTGGAACGTCAACGACGCGTACTCCATAATGCGGCTGTTCTTCAAGCCAGGGACCAGGAAGAACGCGCACACATCTCCGCTGCTTCGGTGCCCTCGGTGACTGAAACTCCTTCACCAACTCCAGAAAATATCCCAATGGGGAAAAGGGACGAGAACTCGCAGTCGATTGGAGCTTCGGAGCCGCCACCGCATTCCTCGCGCCCCTCTCCTGATTCGGAGCTGCCTCCTGTTAGAAAAGATAGAGACTGGCAGCCTGAAGCGTGGACGCCGCAGACTACTCGTAGGCGCGGAAGCTAATGGCCCTGCCGGGCCCGTGTTTTGGGTTCCCTCTTTGTGTTCTTTTGTCGAATTCATTTCTAATCTACAAATGCTCCTCTCCCCACTTCGGAGTCAGTGCGAATTTTCCTGTTCTCACTCAAAACACTCGGAGCCCTTCACGAAGCTAGCACTTTGGTGTTGGTAACTAGGTGCTCCTAGTCAGATCATACAGGAGTTCGTTAAGACAAGATATGAACAACTGCATTTACTGGAAACCATCATGGCGAATTAAGCTGAAGTCCTTCGCGTTAGTCGGTCTTTCAACATATACACCCACCACCGCGTGACCCTAGTCGCAACGCAGCTAGTTCTACTCCCGCAGATGCTGAAACAACCCCCTGGATGATGTATCTCATAGCCCATACTTTTGTCACTCCGCCACTTACAGGCAGCGGCGGTCGAGGATAGGATAGATAGGCAGGATTATGAGGAACGAATATGTGCGTACTCGTTCGGAACGCTTAGAATTAAAGGCGGCAGTCAACTGCATCTGCGTGCCCGCTGTTGCCCCAATGTCGCAGCCAGCGCAGAATGCTCACAAGGCACTGCGGCCACAATAACCTGACGCGAATGGAGAGATTAGGCATGGCTTCGGTGGGATGGATGTGCGGCTCGGCGCAAAAATAGAGAGCTGCTGAGAGATATGCCCAAGAACGTCCTCTAGTCACCTAGATCAGAAGATAATACGTTATAGATTCCGAGGACAAATGACTGCGGTTGCGGAAGAAGACTGCTCGTCGTTCATCTGAACGCTCGGGATCAGTGTGTTAGGATTTGCAAAAAAAAAAAAAAAAACGGATAGCTTTTCCGCCGTCTTTCTAGACAACCGTGAATTGTACTTCCCAGTCCCCACGTATCCCGACCACATCCGAGTACTTGGTGCACTGTTTCCAAGTCTGAAGCCGTCTGAAGGTGGTACAAGAGTCTTTCTTAGTTCACACACCTTCGTTGTGCGTGCGCTTGGCGCGGGTGGCATGATTAATCCCACCGTATGTTATAGAATACCAGTAAAGGATTACGGCCAAGGGGCCAACCTGTAGCAAGTGGCTGCTGTGAAGACGCAGTTAATAGCGGGACGGGGCGCGGATGTACAAAATCCATCGTCCTTCACTCACCGGCCCCATTTTTGCTAGGATCACGTCGGTGTCAGCTATGCAGCCACGTGTCTGGGGGGCGACAATACAGTGCTGATGGGCCTCGTTGACATGAGACGCCCAGATATAAAACACTGCCCTTGCCAAACTGCTTCCTGGCGCTAAGTTCTGCTCACCTCGCATGGCCTCCATACTCAAACTTTTTCATGATATTGTCTGCGAGTTTCACTTTGCAAGGGGTTTTGTTCGTCATTTCTTCAGGCGTCCGATCTTCAAGTTGTTTTTAGCCTTCTTCGGCCGCAGGTTGGGCGTTTGGCACCCGTGTCGCGACAAAGGACGTGGCACGTTCCAGGAAGCCGAGAAAGCTAAATGTTCGTCTCCCGGCATTGGGACCCGCTTAGAGTCGAGAGAATGTAGGATGGCTGCAAGTTACATTCCAGCGTCGGCGAGCCACCCGAGTTTACATAACACGAGTCCAAGCCTGCGACCACAACCAGCGACCACATCAAGTGTCACTCCGGCTGCCGACTTCACAGTGGAACCTCCGAGTCACCACGATCTTGCCGATCCATCGTCCGCTTTTGATGCAAGGATTCATTCTGATCGTAGATCCACCGACTCGAGCCGCTCCGGTGACAAACTCTCTATCGTCCAAGCAAATCTGCACGAATCTGTTCACACTTCAATCAGCCGCCTAACACAACTTCCTAGAGACCCTCTCCGCCAATCCGGACGTGAACCTTCTGTGTCTCCGTCAAGAGAGCGCCCATCGAGATCTCCCTCCCCGACAGATTGCGTTTCTCAGCTTCGTCTTGAAGTCGATGTCCCAAACCTACGTCCTCAAACGCAGGTTGACAACAGAAACAGCCCCATAGATCCTCCCTCGGCTACTCCCCACGCAGATGCGCAAGTGGGCCCACCAATTATCCCCGGATTTCGCAGCAGGCGGTCTTCGACGACGAGTGTGGTTGTGGAAGTAGTGAATCCGTCAACAGATTCGCTCCCTCACAGGTTTTTTACGGACCGACCACTGCCCGAGGAGCCATACAACATAGGGCATCTTTCCGTTGTCGACACCATCGACCTACGTGAAGGATTACCCGAACACGACCCTACGACCTCTTCCTCTTCTGCTACGTCGAACTTCGACCTGCCTAATGGTCGCTTCTTGCAGTTGATAACCTCCGAACAAGTTCCAAGATACACAAAGGAGGTCAAAGTGCAAGTAGAACATGTAATCGCGACTATTAAACCACTAAGTCTTTTTGCAGGCACCGCAAAAGAACATACTTTGAAATCCCTCCTCTGACAACTACATTTCGTTAGTACGTATAAGACTTGTATGGTTATTTATGCTTAACGGAGACCACTCCCCAGTTTCCAAGAGGAGATGGGCCTCGAGCAAGGCTCTCTCGAGGGGGACTGTGCACCCTGGGTGCCAGCCACCCATCCGGATGGCGCTCTCTACTTCTTCGATCAAGACAGGGTGCGTGCGTCAGGCCCATACAAATTATGGAATGTGACCAACCGGCAATTGAAGAGGTTATTCACCGACACAGACATGCACGACCCCCTGTTGAAGGAGGAAATGGAAGATTTCTATCACTACCTACAGGGGATTCTAGATAACGAGGGATTAGCCATCCCATCAAAGAACTATGACTTGACGCTCGACATCATACCCACAGAAGACGGGCGGATACAGTGGTCTTATTACTACGCTTGCCACGAAACCCGATGCTTGTTCTGGCTGGACACGTACGACACGACCTACGTGATATCTGAACTATTCGGTGTCACATCGCCTGCTCATGTCAGTGCGTCGCAGATTTTGATCCCCAACATGCTCTCTGTTCTCACTAACCTGTTGCACAGGCCATCGATTAGAGGCTCTTTATTGGTACGTCGGCTATTAAGTAGGCTAGGCTAGACTTTGTGTAAGCGCTGATGTTCTCCTTGTAGGACCCACTGGTCTCTCTTTCCGGTCGTTTTCGATGGTCGCCGACTCGTGCAAGCCGTCTACGACGAACTCGTGGGGATCTTGTCGTATGGCTGCATGGGTGAATTCGTGTTACTGCGGTACTCTCGCCATAGGGCTCAACCGCTGAAACCACAGATGTGATGACCTCAAAGTATTCGACTCTGCCATACGATGTTGAGACAATGCAGAAAATGCTCAAAATTATCCTTGATTCCAATAATTCCAAAGGTACGCTCAGGCATATTGACAGTGACCAGGGTTTTACTGAATTCATGGCCCAGAGTCCTGGGGCGGTTTGGTGTACCACACTGCTTCAATTAGTGAGTCACAGTAACGATGTTTGATTTGTTCTTTTCTTAACGAGTTCTGTTTCCCAAGCTCGATTGCTTTCCTTTTTTGGTAAATCCAGTACGATCATAGGTAACCGTCCTTGACTTACATGCTCAGCACACTGGAGATTCCTACACTTCCACGGACAGAAGAACGCCCGTTTGCAAAGGCACAAGACAGTCTACCATTCATCCGGAGAAAGAACTCTTCTCATCACGTTACTCTCCCCTGTACTTTTCTTGGCACCGGAGAGTCATCTACGAGAACTGGAGGGCGTGTGGGTAGATGAGGTCATCATTCAGGAGAATTGGAGAAACTTCATTTTTGGGGTATTGAAAGAATGGGAACAACTGACTCTCTCGGTAAGTTATTGCCTACGTCCAAACTAGAAATACTCAAGCATCACGCGACTGGTACCACAGTCGACCGTTATGCTTTCAGTAAATGTTGGTTTCCTTGCCGTCCCAGGCGTGGTGATTTCCGATCTCAACAGCAACATAACGAGCCCAAGCCAAATTGTTATCTTTACATCTCCCGCGCAGATCGCCAGCTGCATGTCGATAGTGGCCAGCGCTGGAAGCATTGTGATTGGCTTGCTCCTAGTTCGCCGCAACAGTTCGAAACAGAATGAGGACCCGGCAGGCGCGGTGAGTGGACAAGAAGAGCACCTGGGTCTCCGTGCTTAGCTCAACCCGCTGCGGCAGTCTACCTACCTCTACCAGAATAGTCACGGAACCTTTGGCCTGGAGCCGATGGCCATTGTCTTCGGTCTTCCATGGGCATTGCTTATGTGGTCGTAGGTCGTCTCCCCTTTCCCAGGGCTCTTCGTGCTCATTTGTGAACCTCTCCCCCCCGACTTTGGGCAACAGGATGGTGACATTTTTCGTCGCGCTGCTGCTCTTTTGCTTCCGCATCTCGAACGTCTCTACACGAATCTTCGTTGCAGTAACCTCCTTTATAGTGATCGCCACCATTTGGTGGTGTATACGAAGTGCTTGGGAATCTAATGACGATATGGCGGTGTTTCTCCATGAACTACGACGATTCATCTCGCGTACGCTAAATGATGCCCGTGCCACGTCCCACAGAATTTTGGCTTTAATCGACTTCATAATTTGTCGGGGATCTCACTCCTCAGTTGCACCAGGTCATGTTGGCAATGTACGCTCGATGCCTGGTCGTGAGGAACGAGGGGTCGTCTAGCGCTTCATGATACCATGAAATGTATGCTACGTTGTTCCTTCCCTGTTCTTTTTTTTTTTTTTTTTTGGATCCATGTTTATTCCGGGATACATAACAGAGTTATAGACCGGTCGTAGCGAGATCCACTACATCTACGAAATGCGAGTAGTCCGTGGGAGCCCCCGAGTCGCACGTAACTAACCGAAACTCGGAGAATAGTTAAGGGAAGAGCCACCACGTGGGGGGCCGGCATACAGTCGCACAAGGCAAAGTTAATATAGGCGGAGTTTATCCGCACATTAGGCAGTCACGAATGCGAGACGAAAGAGGAAACCAAACCTCAGTGTGCACATTATTTGGTCGGGTTTGGGAGGCACGTTCCGTGGGGGGACCGGATTCCGGCTTCGAGAGCGCGCGAGTCTGGTCAAATTCCTCCCCCCTGGCCTGTTCCCGCCCGCCCTTTCTTCGCATCGTTAGACCTACAGAGCGTACTTCCCTGATTTTTTGACCCGGTGCTGTCAGGTACTCGCTATGAAATACGGAGATGGCTTGCACCTCGTGGCCGTAGGACAGTTCCCTAGGTGGAAAATTTATTAAGTGTCGACACTTGGCTGTGTAGTGCCTTCATCTCGTTTTCTTTGGGGCACCTTAAGTAATATTAGGGCTGTGCACGGCCAATTTCACCATTACTTTAGCAGTGTTCTGAACTGCCCTATTATTGGCCTTCCCTATTCGTATTGTTATGTAACCAATCGAGACCGCGTTCCTGATCCTTTGTAGTCCAAATTTTCAGGGTACTGGGTGCAGATCGGGCGCATTGTAAAACTGTCACCCACGCCGAGGAAATAATGGTGAAGTGCTGAAAGTAATATATACAATCTATACGATGCAGCGGCCACTATCAGGTAATAGGTTGTTTGTCGAGCTTTTGTGGCACCACCGCAACCTCTCGGAACCATGTACAATCAACCATAATAAGCTATGTCATACAAAGCCACGGCCGTCGGTAAAAAATAATGCAAAGAGTAGGCCTGGACAAAGAAAATGGGCCCAAAATTGCCCTGAACCCTGGCGAAGCAAAAGTTTCACGTACCACAGCCTGCGCCAATTGAGTCAACGTCTTGACTCACCTGACTCTGGCACAGCCTAGCGCAGAAAGCCAGTATCCTGACCATGGCTTTCTCTCCCAGAATCGTGTAACAGGTTAAGATGACCACGGTCTGAGCAAGGAAGTTCTAGAGCTAAGGAGGTCAGCTCTGTGTCCACAGCTCTGCGAAGTACCTACTCAGCCCATTTCCTGTTAACCAGCGGTCGATGTCACACGGACCCAAAGGCGGGCCAAAAGTTTACAATGGACAGCGTTAAGAGACGGTGCTCATAGACCTGGCAGAACGGATTCGTCTGGTGGACAACGGTAATTCTAAGGGTCCAGTAGACGGTCCTCTATAGAAAACGCTAAGCACCAGAACGCATCAGGGTGGAAGCAGGTCCGGTTTCTGGTGACCATCGGTCCATGATCGGCGGAGTGTGCTGAATAGGAGAACCCAGGTGACTTCATACGGCAGAGCTGGTGGACAGCTCGGGAGACATGAGGCTTCAATGTGTTCAGGTAAAAGAGACGCCATAGCCCTTTCCCCTTGACCGCATGAGTTCTGCTCGTACTTCATGGACCGCATACTCAAACTGTTTCTCAAATTTCTGTACAAGTTACCAAGCAAGTTACGCTTTACAAGAAGTGTCATTTACCATTTCTTCAAGCGTTGGGCCTTGCTTTTAGCCTTCCTCGGTCGCAAGCTCAGCGTTTGGCACCCGTGTGGCGATGGAAAAGGGGATACTGTGACGTCTCGGAAAATTGAGAGGGCTGACTGTTCGTTTGGAGGCACTAGGACCCGGTCCGACTTGAGGGAACAAGCGGTGCCAGTGGCTGCAAGTCGCATTCCAGAGTCGGCACGCAGACCGAGGCCGCGTCACGTGTCGAATGCTACTCACCCGGCGCCATCTACCGTGACTCCCGAACACCTCGTTACACCTCACCCGGGTTATGCGGCCTACCCGTCAAGGTCACCTTCCCCGAGAGATCAGCTTCTTCCATCCTCACATGCGTCAATCCTGCCAAGTAACCCCGGAGATCCCAGGAGGCAGTCTTTGAATGTGTCCGTGGTCATCGAGAGCCCGTCAACAGGATCTCTCACTCTTAACCCTTCGACCAACCCACTGCTGTCGGCGGAGGATCCATCTTCTATAGGCTCTTCGACTGCCCACTCGTCCCTCACCTCGTATGCCCCCCGTCTACACTCACTCCAGCTCTCAACTGGGACCGCTTCTACTCAACTGGACTCCGACCTGCCTAGTCGTTGCTCTGCGAAGCCTATGAACCCTAACCAAGTTCCACGATACACAAAGAGGAATACGGTGCAAGTAGATATCATTGCTCCTGCCAAACCCATATTTACGTTTGTGATCAGACCCCGCAGAGAGACAGACTACGTAATCCAGTCCTTGACAACCACGTTTCGTCCCGAGAAAGGCCCAGAGGGTGGCTGCGCTCCTTGGGTCTCGGCTACTCACCCAGATGGTGCCCTTTATTTCTATGATTCAGCCAGGGTGCGCACATCATCACCATTATAGACCATAATCGACACATGGCTGATACGACTGAAGATGCTGTTCACTGACACAGACATGCACGTTCCTGAATTAAGGCGTGAAATAGAGGCTTGTTTTCTCTACCTACGGGATTTACCTACCGAGGTATCCCGCCCGAAAAACTATGATTTGGTGCTCGACAAGCACGAAGGAGACGGGCAGATACAGTGGTTTTATTATTACGCCCACCACGAAACACGGTGCTTGTTCTGGCTCGAGTCTTATGCTGCAAAGGACATATTATCCGAAGTATACGGGGTAGAGTCGCCTGCCCATGTCAGTGCGTCTCTTAATTTATATTTTCTCACTGTCCCTACTGATACGTTTCTCAGAGCATCGATTAGAGGCCCTTTATTGGTGCTTCTGCTACGCTGAACTCGACAATAATTGTGTGATCTGATATTGTCACTCTAGGTCCCACTGGTCTCTCTATCCAGCCTTTTTCAAGGATCGCCGTCTCGAATCTGAAATCTATGATGAACTCGTGGGAATATTGTCGCATGGCTGCGTGGGTAAATCCGCGTCTCTGGTTCTTCTTTTACAATGAAGTTCGAGCATTGATACGACAGATGTGATAACTTCGAAGACTTCGACTCTTCCATATGACGATGGCACAATGAAGAAGATGCTCGAACTTGTACAAAACGCTAAAGGTGCTGGACACTACATAGGCGATGAGTATCGCTGACTTTGTGTCCCAGAATCCGAATTCAAGTCCAAATCCAATTCGACGTACCACACTGCTGCAGTTAGTGAGTAACACGGACGTTTAACTTGTTCTTTTGTTATTTACGAGATGTGTCCATCAAGCTCGACTACTGTCCTCTTTTGGTAAGTCCCAATTGATTACGTCGTCACTTACTGACTTATTTGTTTAGCACACTGGAGGTTCTTATACTTCCATGGTCAGAAGAACGCCCGATTGGACATACACCAGACGGTCTACTGTGATGCAAAACGAGAAAGAACCGTCTTTATCATGTTACTGTCCCCGGTGCTTTTCCTGGCGCCAGAATATCATCTACAAGAAATTGAGAAATTGTGGATAGACGAAGTCGTCATTAATACGGCCTGGAAAAGTTTCGTTCCAAAGCTATTAGAAGAATGGCAAAAGGTAATTCTCCTGGTATGTCGTCGCACCACATCCAAGCCAGAATTCTTAAGCTTCACATAATTGATATCCCAGTCGACCGTAATGCTTTTAGCAAATGTTGGATTCCTCGCCATCCCCGGTGTGGTCGTTAATATCACAACTCCTGCGCAGATGGCTAGCTACGTGTCGATGGAGGCAAGCGTGGGAAGTATTGTGATTGGCCTTCTCTTAGTTCGCTACAACCATTCTAAACAGAAGGAAGACCCGTCAGGCGCAGTAAGTCAATCAGTGAACAGCGGCGCCTGGTCTGTGCGGTTATCTTATCACCCTTCGGCAGACGAACTACTTCACCAACTATACTCACCCGAGGTTCGGACTGGAACCGATGGCCATTCTCTACAGTCTCCCTTGGGCACTGCTGATGTGGGCGTAAGTCTTTCGTCTCTTGGGACCCTTCATTGGGCTCATTCTCATTTTTATGATTTTCTTCTCCAACTCCCGTACGACAGGATGGTGATGTTTTTCATCGCGCTGCTGCTCATATCCTTCCGCAGCTTGAACTCGCCAATGCCGATTTTTGCTGGGGCCTTGGTAGCCGTCCCCATTTGGTGGTGTCTCCTGAAGTCCTGGTGATCTGGTGATAGTGGGAAGCAGTGGTTCGACAGCCTGCCATCACCTATCAGGCGTGTTCTCAGCGCCCCTCACGCTATCTACTTCCAAGTCACCCGCCCTATCCGACGTCGGGCTCGTCAGTCGTCGCCCGCATGAGATCGCGCCGGTGGCGTACGTTCGACAACCGATCACGCGATTACGAGTGGAGTCGCTGATTTGGTTTATTTATGTATTTATATGACATGTAACCCTTAGCATTTGTCCATATTTCTATTCAAGCTTGAAACGCGGCACTACACGCAAGCCACCACCACCTCACTTCTTCGGGCGTGGTGCCGTAGTCTTCACAGTAGCAGTCACAGCAAGAGGACGTCCATTTTTTGTGCCTAGGCTGGTTCCCTTGCCCTGGGCATAGGGTGTGCTGGAACCTTTCGCCCCAATCGCGGGCGGAGATGGCTTCGTCCGTGGCACGTAGCGTTCCATCTCCTTTTCCAGACTTCATTGATTGAAAGGCCAACTGTCAATACAAAGACGCGGTGGACGAGGAAGAAAACGCACGCTTCGGTCTCTGAGCCGGTCCCATCACTCGAACCCCCAGACCCATCATCGACATCAGACTGGATGTCGTCGTCGTCGTCGTCGTCATCTGCACTTGATGTATTGGTGTTGACATCGGCGCTGGCACTAGAGATCAAGGGCAACGCATTTAGACTAAAGCGTAGAGGGGCAGACGACAAGCTAATTACATCGTACTAGGAGCCAATCGGTCGTCGACTGGAGGACTATTAACGTTCCGGAGTAAGACATCGTCTACAGTAGCCCGTGGTAATTGACCGACTTAGGATAACGGGTACCGACCGCGTGGTCATCTAAGACAGCATCATCATCCCTGTCAAGGAACGGCTTTTAGATGGTCCATGGGGTGTACTTGGATATGAGATCACTTGCAGTTCATGTTCTACAAGCGCAACTGTAGTAGTAGATGGCATTGCGTTGGCTCTTGTGATGTTGGGGAGGAGGGGTGTAGTGGAACTGGGGCCTGAAGAATCAGGCGATTTATGTTGGTTGTCGTACACGCCAACAGTAAGTGCTGTATGTGTCTGTTTTACAAAGGCGATGATCAGAAGTTGACGCGGCGTCGCCCGTAGTGGAGATTGGATGAAGGAGTTGTTATAGGTCCGTATGAGGCAGTTCGATCAAATCAAAGAGAGGCGTTCACAGACTCGGAAGAAGGTACGGTTGGTTCTAACCTAGAGCAGTACAAGATGTTCGACGCGAATACCGGGTTTATAGACCTTCCCACTGGAAAGCAGCGCATCCTATTCGGGCTATTCGGGTTCTTGTTAGTAACGCAAATACGCAACGGCGCCCAATACTTGGACATGAGAGTATCGCTCACCTGCACAGGCCTTGTTGTGCCTTTAGGTACCCACTTCTTGCCTGAGCCAGCATCGGTTGTCATCTCGGGTGCAATCGGTGGCAGAGACGTCTAGGCCAACGCGGTAGCTTTCTCAGGAGGTGATGTGCCAATGTGCCAGGGCCCTTGGGCGGTGTGCTGGATAAGTCTGTGAAGGGTGACCGCAAAATCCCAAGTCTGCTGTGGCACCAAGGGACACCGCTCCGGGACCACTAGTAATCGAACCGGATAGATTTGGACCCGGAAGAGCTCACAAGGTCTCCGGTGCGCGGTTGCTACGATATAAGGCTTAGGGCGTAATTATGATCGGAGTTATCTCTGTGTAAGTCTCAGTGTATGTAGCCATTCAGTTTGTCACGGTAACGCTGCAGTAACGGCGTCAGTTCTGTCACGGTCACCGTCGCTGGCACGCTGGGTCCTTCTCCAAGCCTTTGCCAGTCCGTGCCACTTCCGCGCCCCCCTTCGAAATTTAATTTATTGCAGTCCATCGCGCCGACCTTTTCTACGTCGAGAACCAATAGGATCCCAAGATACGGAGGGCCTCATCATCAGTGAGACATAGCCTTAATGAACTGCATCGCATTAGCGGTGGCTGTCTTCAAACACTACATTCTCTGGCTGTACGGTACCGCCGCACGGTAATGAGCACTAAGTATAAATCTTCAAAGTTAGCATAAACTCACTTTCATCAGCAGTATTCAACACTTCGCCGTTTTGACACTGTCTCCCAGTCTCTAACCCTACAATGTCTCCCGTTGACGATGCTTCTGGTGCCGTGAATGTCAGTAGGTCCAGTCTGTTCCCGGTCCTCCCTTCCACTATCAGGGATTCAAGGTATCAGGGTATTGTGCGGTGAGTTAGGGATTCATCGCGCGCTCCCCGACTAGCTCACAATTAATTTTTTAGTGTTCGTGTTTCGCCAACTATGATTCCATCCGGCGCCAATCTTGTATCGACGTGCGTCGATTTTCTCCATCCGTCGCATTAGAATCTTCGTAACCTATTGCCTCAAAGACCATCCTACCAGCCCCAAGGATGGACCATATCCTCGCATCCGGAGGGTAAGCGCTACGCCCATAGCAAGGCGCAAGCGGGAATTACAATTGTCACGGAGGCTCATATTACCGAGCCTGGGGTCTTGGAACAGCTAAATGCCTGGCTGGTCATCATCTACGATATGGTCACCGAGGAAAACGTTCATCTTCTGGAGACTTCCCACCTCTTCCTAGAAGTTCGCCAGGATTCGGGCACTTGCAACTATTACTTCGCAGATCATGGGCTCCGCACCATCTTCTGGTTACACACAATCGACACGATTAGCGTCAGACTTCCACCTTCTTACTCAAGCGGTCATCTCCGTATGTTTTTGAAATCTCGATTTACCTGACCTAAAGTTTGCGTCCAGAATATTCTCTGGAGGAAAATTACTGGATTCATGTAGAGCTATTCCCAGAGACTGCATCTCAATATTCTGAGATCGCCTTGAATGAGCTTCAGGCCACTTTTTTGCATGCCCGCGCTGGTAAGGCAGGAAATCGCTTGTTTGCCCACGCACCTGGGAGTGACAGACAACATTAGATGCGCTTACCTCGGAAACCCCCACATTCCCCTACACGGCTAATCAGTGTCAAGATTTCATTGAACTTCTTCGGTGTAGTAGAGGTGTGTTTCACTTGGTACATTTTGCGTTGCCTTCAATTGACTGTTTTTTGAAGCCCATGCTTCCAGCCCTCACGTCACTACTTACGTTGCGAGGTTATGGGCGACTGTGGGCAAGTTTTTTACTCCTTTGAACCGTGAGGCCTTCATGACCTTTCTTCCTGTAGCAAACCATCGTTTCTTTATCCATTTCGGCGAAGATCACTGCCGCCTGTCATCCGATCAAGCTATCTTGGAGGTACCGAATAACAAGGAAAGCCTTGTCCTGGCAATCATATCGAAGACGCTCCTTTTTGGTTTGCCTGAGCTGCATCGAGCACAGTTCGAGCGCCTTTGGGTTGATCAACTCGCTTATACGGCCTCTTGGCGTAAGCATGTTTCTGGGACAATTGAAGATTTGAAGCAGATGATGTCCTGGGTAAGCTCAATTGCTACTGTTGTGGGATCTTCATTAACTATTTCCTTAAGGTCTTCGCACTTCTTATGTGAGAGCCTTTCCCTATGTGTAAGACCCGGCTAATCTTTTGTAACACGCAGAGCAAATATTCTTATGATACGAGTTTCCTCTTTCCTTGCTTTGACCAATGCATCATTGTTACTCTGTATCCTCGGCTTAGTTATGACATCTGTCCTCTTGCAAGAACAGCGGAGACTAGTCGATACGACTGCCACCATCGCAGTGAGCACGGTGACGCCTTTGTACCCGGTATTTACGGTTAACCTCGACATTTTGACAGGCTGTGTATCTGGACGACCGGAACACAAAAAGCTATGGTTTCCAGCCAATTTCTATTGTTCATAGTCTGCCACAAGCATTGTTCGTCTGGGCATTGCTCCTGTTCCTGATTCAGGGTTTTTGGATTGCCCTGATGGATCTTTCCCTTACGTTACTTCCTTCTGTCCTTCTTCCAACAGCTGCTATGCTGGTCATAGTGTGTGTGGGCACCATGATATGGCAGGCCCTTCACCCACGCCAGAAAACCTTCGAGGGCGCTATGCTACCACCACCTATGCCGCCACTGATTCTGGCCGAAGAGGAGAAAGGGCTCTCCACAGCCGAGGTTATGGTTTAGACTTAGAAATATACAACACGGCGATGTTACAGCTCTGCGGAGAAGATTTCCATGTTAGACGCAGCGAATCACGCATACGGGGTGCATACGGACGCCACCACGCATATGCCACGGCCTTCTACGCTTTTACTTACTCTCGTAACTGCCGCCACTCCCGATGTCGTGTCATCAACTGGCGTGCATGCTCGATTCCCTCATCTTGCTTATATATATATATCAGCATCCATGCCCCACAACGGACAACTTCCTCGCCCCCGCTTTCTGTCCTCTGTTCTCATGTATGTGTAGTAAGACCTCGACTCTCACTCTCGTCCTGTAATAATCTTGCGTTTCCTTCCTCTAACCCGCTTGTGTGTAGATGTCCGTTGAAATTACTATGGCCGTGTGCGATAGATAGAAGTGGTCGTACATTCGTACCTTGAGGCGCCCACGTGTTCAGCGACGCGAAGCCGTTGAAGAAGTACCTGAAAGTCCAGCATCATGGCGTGTGTATCCTGGACGATATGCAGGTCTAGTGATCCTCGCAACCTTTGCCGAGACCGACCAGAGCGCATGTCAGTACGATTCTATTTCCAGCGACGACTCAGCGTTCACCGTATCAAGCCCCGCGCGACCTCCCTGAACCAGCGCCTAGGAGTGGTAATTCGGTCCGTGATCCTCAGTAAAAAAGGAAAATTCGGAATTAGTCATCGGCAGTCCGGGGGTGTCGGTCGTGGGTCGTCGCGGGCCGAATTCAGGTCGAGCCGAGACTGCCGGTAGTCAAAAATTTTGCCAAGTCCAGCTAAGCCGGATGGGAGTCATTTGGTAGTCAGACCTAGTCAGAAAACTAGCGATAGTTACAGCGCGAGATTGACTGAAATCGACTTTTTTTTTTACATAATGAAACTCGGTTACGATTGCCTTACTGTATTCCGAATCCGGGCTATTTTCGATTATCTGCACAACGCGATGCACCAATGTCGTTGAATATGACAATCCCAACGACACCAACGACACTGATGGAAACGAAGCGACAAATGATACTGGAAAGGATGGCTGGGAGGCATGGGCTCCCCACTGACAGACGCAGCAGATGTGAGTCCTTCCCTTTCCCTCGAGGGATCCTACTAACTTGCGCATCTATCTTTTTTCTTATCTCTCTGGGGCGGAATCCTCTTTCGCATATTATGTCGGTGTCGATGTCTGCGTTTCCGGGGGCTCCATTGTCGCAGCATTGATATCAGTCTCTGCATCGACCACACTATCCCTATCGCCAACCGTTCCTCCGACCACTCCCTCACCTTCCCTTTGAGTACCATCTCCGACGACACTCTCGAGACTGGTAGGTTCTTAAAAAGTGTGTTTAACGCGGCTCACCCCACTTCACAGGAGTCATTCATACCGTTGCCCCTCAGCCAGTTGAGGAACTCGTGCAACCATTGTATGGCCCGTTGACGAGGAAGTTCAGGCTATCCCCAAGCCTGTTGTAGAGCCAATTCTAATTGCTCCCCAGCATTTGCAGAAGAAATCGTCCTCCCTCGACCTGCTGCGGAGGAGATCCAGATACCAGTCCCTGAGTCCGTCGCGACACCCCGAGTCAGATCTCCGGAGACTTTCCCACAACCACTAGTAATCGTCGTTTTCTTTTCTACCCATCAGACAACGTCCTCACTTTTTTTTCTCAAGCCCTTCTCTCCTGGCTAGCGAGTTACCATCTGAGAGGCCGACAGCCGAACCTCTCTCCGGCCCCTCTGCTTCGATTCAAGGATCCTCTTGACACCGGAAACGGACGATGCGTACGAATCGTCGATACGTCCCCTTCGGTCCAGTCTATAGCCTTCCCCGAGGGTCCGGATATCCATCGACAAAAGCCAGTTGAGTGAGTCACCGCCGATTACTTACTCGTCGCCATCCTCACGTTCTCTCACGCCTACCATATCGATGCCGGTCTCTACGTTGGCTGGACCGTCACCATCGCCTACAGGGACTGTATGGATACCAGTCTGCACTGGCAACACTATCCTTGTCATCGAGCGCTCCTCCAACTGTCCCCTCGCCTTCCCTTCGAGAACCGTCTTCCACAGCGGTTTCAACACCCATACTAACACCAGAACGTTCCCAGATCGCATTGACTAGGACACCACCTTGCCCCTCTTGTCAACGCACAGGACAACTGCCTTGAGACCGGTAAGTTTTGATCAAGCAGTGCTAAATGATGCTCACTAGATTTCATGGATCTCGCCGGTGGACATCCCTTGAGGACACCTTTTTTGTTGGTCGCCCTCTTCGTTGGTATGTCTTCGTTTCTTCCCCTCAAATATTCGTCCCGCTTTGAACCTCTAACGTCCGAAGGTGCTTTCCAGGTTTACCAGGCTCAACGACACGCTTGACGACACGCATCTATTTCTTGCTAAGCAAGGTCTCGATCAAGTCGTATTCGGACTAAATAGGAGTCACTCAGCCGCAAATTCGACTGGTCGGCAGTCAGCGGAGGTCGTTCGACCGAAGTAATTTTCGGTGAGTTACTTATATCCAGTTTAACTCGAAACTGAATAGCGTCTTTCTTTGAGACTCTCCAGGTCTGTGCCATCTTCGGGTAGAGTCTGGCGCAGGAATTGGCACCATGCAGGTGTCGTGTCTCTGCCCCGGCCCAATGTCGCCCGCAAAGTACACGCGGACGGAATTCTTCAGCACCTCGCCAGCCGCTTCTGCACGCTCTGGGTGAAGGTGCCGCAACGTCGCCAGCTCGGCGCAAAACTGGCCGATGTCATTCCCAGCCAGCCACGGCCTCGCGATCTTGCAATCAACAACGAGCGTTGGGCTCTCCTCCTCGGCCCCGACGAGGATGTTCCCCGGGCAAAGGTCCCCATCACGAGCGTGTCCCTGCGCACGTCTGTGATCTTTTCTCCTCGCCGCTCCGCCAGCGCCTCGAGCGCGCGCAGTGTTTCCTCTGGCACGCCAAGCAGCTCGTCGCTGAGCTCAGGGAGGGGCTCCTACCCATCCATGGTAGTTCCGGGCGCATGCAGCATTTTACAGAGCCGGCCGTACGTGACGAACACGTAGATATCGTGCGTGAATTTTTTTTGCTGCGAGTTGCTCACGCACTTTCCCCCTCGCTCCCATGCAGTGGCCCCACATATGGAGGTCGACTGCTGTCACGTTCAGGTGGGCGGCTCACCTCGCGTTCAGGTTACTGACGAGCCAGCCATCTGCGTCCATTCTCCCCAGCATTTAGGCACTAACTTTTACAGGCTGTTTTACAAGTTCAGGATGGCGTCGCCATCAAGACTTGTGCTTCGAAAGTTTGATTAGGTTCTTTTGGGGCCACAATTTCGAAGTGCCGGCCCGACACTGGCATCTTGGTGAGTTGCCCCCTTTCTTTTGGGAGATCATTATTAGGTGCGGACAGACTTCAAGTACTTAATGGTAAGGTTAAGGACGACGCCGGAGTAAGGGGGCGGTCACGTGCGAGTGACCGCGAGAGTAGTGAGTGAAGAAAATACGAGCGCGAGTATTCGCGTTGGAAGCAGACGGGGAGTAGACGAGTCAAGACGAGGCTGCGTTACATTTGTGGGCTCTTTTTGAGCCGTTTTTATAAATACAAGTACAATAATATGAAACGTTTTTTTCAAAAACGAGTCGGCATATGAGTAAGAATGCTCGGGGAGTCGTATAGTAGTTCGGGCAGACGCACAGACCATCGGGCTCGATACCGAAGCAAATACAGGTCGCGCTTGCTTCCCATTCGTGGCTGCAAACCGTCCTTCAGACGGGAGGGGAAAACGCGCGGGAAACTTCGAGAATATGAAGTCATAGTAAAGTACATACACATCATAGCTGCTTAAAGCAGCTTTCCGAATCTGTAAAACGTATCGTAGTGAAGCTCATAGAACACGCGAGAATATTCGAAGACCGGAAACGCACAAGCCCCTAAGGGGCGGGTCCAAAAATTCGGGCATGGTTGAACGGAAAGTGCCCGAGGCCGAGCGTGGTACGCGCGAACGCTACCGCCGCTCGGACCTCCGGCGGAACGAATCCGCCACTCCCCCTCAAGCGCGACGTAGCCCGAGGGAGATAATATGAAAATTTGCCTTCCACTTGGGAAGGGCTTTCGTCAAAACGTCCGCGGTCATATCTTCCGTCGGACAGTACACGAGTCGCAGCGCGCCGCTCGCTACGACGTGTCGGATGAAGTGGAAACGGATATCAATGTGCTTGGTACGGGCGTGATAGTTATCGTCCATGGCAAGTCGAAGAGCAGCTTGATTGTCGCAATAAAGTATTGTGGGTGTTTCAAGCTCGGGGAAGAGCTCGAATATAAGCTTCCGAAGCCAGATGGCTTCTTTTGCTGCGTGCGTTGCGGCAACGTACTCGGCCTTGGCTGTTGAAAGAGTGATCAGCTCCTGCTTTCACGAACTCCAGGAGACAGCGCCGCCATTTAATTGGAAGACGTAGCCAGAGATTGCATGCCGATGCTCCTGAGTAGCACCGTCGGCGTCTGTATATCCTAACAAGTCATGGCGTTCGCCGCCGTATGTCAGCTCAAGATCGCGAGTTCCTGTCAAATACCGGAAAATGCGCTTCACTGCTTCCCAGTGAGCGACGCCCGGATTATCGAGAAATCGAGAGAGAGTTGAGACGGCGAAGCTGATGTCGGGACGGGTCGCCACTGAGGCATACATTAGGCTTCCTATGGCCTCTCTGTACGGCGTCTTTTTCATCAACGCTGTTTCGGCAGGGCTTGTAGGGGAGTCATTTCGGGAATACATTACTCCCGGTACCATGGGCGTGGCGTAAGATTTTGCGTCGACGAGGGCAAACCGGGCAAGAATAGAGTCGATATAAGACTTTTGGGAAAGGGAAATAGTTTGTGTTGAACGATCCCGCGTGATTTTGATTCCTAGCAACCAGTGAACTGGTCCTAGATCAGTGAGCGCGTAGTAATCGTTCAATTTGGTTTTGTACTCAGCAATTAACTCTGCTGAGTCTCCGGTAATGATGCAATCGTCGACGTGGATGGCAAGGATGAGGCGATGGCCCTTGACGCGGCTGAAGAATATACCTGGATCCGCCTGCGAAGTGCGGAAACCTAGGTCAGCGAGTGCGCGAGCAAGGGTATCATACCATCGTCTCCCCGCCTGTTTGAGCCCATAGAGAGACTTCCGAAGCCTCTTAACCGAATTCTCCTGCTGTGAGTCGTATCCCGGCGGGGGCTGCATGTATATTTGTTCGTCTTCGCCGAGTTGGCCGTTTAAGTACGCGCCATTGAAATCGAATGAATCGATCTCCCAATTGTTGCGCGCAGCGAGTGCCAGTATTGTGCGAAAGCTTGCAAGTTTTGCGACGGGCGAGAAGGTGTCGAGGTAGTCTACACCGTAGACTTGAGTGAATCCGCGAGCTACTAGTCGCGCCTTGTACTTCTCGATACTGCCGTCTGCCTTGCGTTTGATCCGGAAGACCCACTTCGATCCTACAATGTTTGTGTTAGATGGACGCGGAACTGTTTCCCAAGTTCCAGCTTGCTCGAGAGTGGCAAGCTCGCGATCCATGGCCTCCTTCCACCGGGGCCAGTCCGGCCACGCTTGCGCTTCGCTGAGCGTCTTCGGGTCGCCGCCCGCCTCTTGTATGGCTGCGGTAATGAGTGCGTCATGGTCTGCGGAATAAATGTAGTCAACCTCCTCAAATTCTTCACCTGTGACGCCCTCTCCAGCAGCGAGGCGTTTGGCGTGATCTGATAGTTTCGGCAGACGCTCAGACTTGCGTGTTGGTTGTGTCGCTTCGACACGTCTCTTCTTCTTTGGTGCGCGCGGCGTTCGCCTGGGACCGGTGGTTTCTTCTTCATCTTTTTCATCGTCTGCTTCCTCCTCCTCTTCTTCTTCTTGGCTGCCGGGTCCAGAGACTTGCTGGGGTGGAACAGTCGGTGGGAAGGAAGAAGTTGATCGCTGTGGAGTGAATGGAAGGCTCGCAGGTCGCGTAAACGTCGGCCGAGGTGTGATAGCAACTGACTGGGGGACTGTGGGAATATAGGGGGCTGCCTGTATAGGTGGCGCCGTGAATATTGTCGACGTTGCAGGTACCGTAGTAGTTGCATAACCAGGAGGAGGGGTGAAGACAGTGACAGTAATGGGCACGAACTTTATATTCCTCTCGACGGAAATAGAGTTCTTGCCGGGCCAATACACGCGATGAGCGTGCGGACTGTCGCTGTCGTAACCGACCCAACGGGCTTCGCTAGCCCGCGCGTCTAACTTGGAGCCCGTATCGTCGTGGACCCAGACGCGCTGCCCCCACTCGGGCACTCCCCCTAGGTTAGGTTTCTCTCCATAAAGACGTTCAAACGGAGTAACATTACCAAGTACTCTGGTTGACGTGCGATTCTTCAGCCAAACAGCAAAGTTAATCGCCTCACCCCATAAGTTCTTCGGCAGGTCGGCTCCATGCAGCATGGCCCGCACGCGTTCGAGTAGGCGTCGGTTAAGTGATTCCGCAACGCCATTATGCTGCGGTGTGTCATGAGTGGTAAGACGGCGTTCAGTACCTTGCTCTTGCAAGAATTTTGTGAAGTCGCCGCTGGTATACTCTCCACCGCGGTCAGACCGAAATCGTTTGATGCGTGCGCCGTGCTGCGTCTGAGCCCAAGCCGCAAAGGTTTTGTAGGCCTCCAAAGTCTCGTCCTTAGAGCGTAAGAGCGCAAGTCTTGTGTAGCGGGTGTGATCGTCGGTGAAGGTAACATAATACTTGCGGTTTCCGATGCTCAAGAGAGGAGAAGGCCCCCATAGATCTGAATGGATTTCGTCGCCGAAAGCGCTAGCCAGAGGTGCAGATCGCTCCTTGCGAATTGTCTTGCGTGTCGTCTTAGCATATTCGCAGGAGTCGCAAAAGAAAGGAGAACCGTCGTCTATTATCTGCAGCCCAGTGACCACGTTGGCGCGAATGAGGCTTCGGATTGTGTCAAGTGACACGTGCCCAAGCCTCTGATGGAGCGTGAGAATATTGACTTGCTCGAGAGCCACACTAGCCGATAACGCGTGTTCGACCTTGTACAAGCCGTTTCCCGTGGAAGGAATTTTGCCGACAATCCGATCTTCCTTTCCTATTTTGCAATGATCGTCTTCAAAAGATACTGAGTAGCCGGCCTTAGCAATACGCCCGATAGACACCACAGTAAGTCCAATTTGAGGCGTATACAGGGCGTCCTTTAACAGGACCGGGGTCAAGACATCCCCGTTCGGCACTTCGATCTTCAAGTCGCCGATTCCTTCAGCATAGAAGATACGTTTGTCGGCAGCAGCAATGGGGCGTGGGGAAATTGGCTGGTACGTCGTGAATTTGCTTCGGAAAGGTGACATATGTCGGGAGGCTCCCGAGTCATAGAGCTCAGCTTCCATCGCTTTGACTTCAGATTTTTCTTCGGCTTCCTTTAGCGGGCTTTGCGGCACCTCGTTGGTGTTTTCTTTGTCAACAGCTTCGACAACGGCCCAAGCTTCAATGTCTTTGGATTGCTCGGCGGCAACTGCGGCGCCATTCTTCGCGCCGATTCTGTTCTTCGGCCCTTGGCCTTCCTTTCCACCGCCTTTCGCCCAGCATTCGGTCTTGATGTGACCTTTTTTGTGGCAATTGAAGCACTCCATATCGCGCTTCTTTTTCTTCGGCTTCTGGGCTTCTGCGGTGAAGGCTTCGACTTGGGAAGACTTGGGCTTGGCTTTACGGAGGACGCGCTTGTCGTACTCATCCGTGATGATGCGGATGACGGTCGCGGGGGTAATGATAGTCGCGCTCATGTCGGCATTTGTGGTGATGATACTGATGTTGGCGTCGTATGAGGAAGGTAAGGATCCCAACAGCGTATTTGTGTATTGCTCATCGCTGATGGTTTGTCCCATAGCCGCCAACTGCTCGCGGAAATTAGCGAGTGATTCAAAATGAGCGCGTACGTCGTCGTCATCTCCACATTTTGTATTTTGAAGCTTCCTCCCTAGATCGATCAGCAAATTCCTCGTCCGCCCCTCGAAGATCTTCTTCAACTCGTCCCATACGGACTTCGCATCAGCACCGCCTTTGATGCGGTTGAAGACACTGTCGGGTACGGATGCGACGATGAGCTGCCTGACCGCAGCTTCATCGACCTTCCAGCGCGCTTCGGGTTTCAAGCCTCCTACGTCGCCGGCATCTTTATATGCTTTGGTCACGGTGGCAGCCAATGGATAGTGGTGGCTTATGTAATTGATACCCCCAACCGACGGTGAGAATCTTCTGTAATTCATACTCAGCCGGCGCCGGCCGACGTCGGAGAATCCGACGTAATTGATAGTCCAACCGGCGCCGGCTGGAAGCGGGGTGTCCGCTTTTCGATTATTAGCATAAACAAGTCAATACATGACTCATTGTGATACATATTGGTGGCAGGAAGTACAGGGAATGTGGATATATAAGCAATGACCAAAGGTTACTCCTGAATGGATGTTGGGGGATACCTTTACAGTATAACAAGTCCATAGGATGTATGGGGAGTTCGGATGAATTTTCAGTGAACCCTGAGCTTGACCATGAGTGTTCCAGGAGTAGGAACCAGTGGGTCTTGTCATTATTTGATTGAGGGTCATACTCATATACAACAAAGAGATGTAGAAATACTGTTCAAATGAAAAGGGGTTTGAAGAGACTAACATATAAGTGCATCCAGCAGGGATATCCTCGATGAAATACACAACCAGTTTGTAAACAATTAGTTGACCAATATCCATATGGGTTCAGGGCACATCATTGAAGCTATGGGCGGACACTCCGCCAGCATGACTATATACATGTTTATATCTATCTATTCATGCTCCAGATGTCAGGATGGACTTTAGCTGCACCCTGACCAGTATCCATATTCCTGTGAAGTGATCAGAAGTCTGGGGAAGGGGCTAATTGTTAGCCACTAACCTGACCTTCTCTGAGACCTTGATAGTTCGTTTGATTTCTTTCCCTTTCCCTTTTGCTACATGAGGCTGATGGCCAACTTGCATTTCTTTCCATTGAAGCTGAGGAGAGTGTGATGGTCCTGCCATTTCTGTGCATTGATGAATGATTGGTGGTGCCGGATGTAATGTGGATAGGATGCAAACCTGGAAATGAAGATCTATTCATGCTCAGATAATCGTGTCCAGCAGAGGTGGGACTGGGACCTCCATCATCATCTACATGCAATGTTGTCATTGATAAGTTGAGGGTAACCCAATAACAATTGGACTCACCAGGACAAGCGTCCTCCTGTATATAAGACATATTCAAGGGTGGAGACCTCATAGCCACTTCATCCTCAGATGGATCAGTCCTGTCAGATGAATCATCATTCCTGGATGAATCATCTGAAGAATCTTCAGCATCAGTAATGTCATCCTCCTGATCAGAGTCCCGACTAGCTGGAAGAATGAAGCACTCTTCATCAGATGCTGGTGATTGCTGCTTTCGAGCCCTTCGGACACTCCGCATAGGCCTTGGGGAATCTTCCAAATTACTAAAGAGTGGGGACGTTGATACCCACATCAAGGGGTCAATGCCTTTATCTTGCCTGTCACTCCAGTGGTACAGTAGACGAAAGACCTCTCCAATCTGGATCTTAGATGGGTCCTTCCACTCAAACCCATCTGGAATACATTCATCACGAATCCAGGAAGATGGATCCTTGACCAATGATCCCCATGGAATGGTCAGTGTTGGCTTTCCAGTGACATAACCTTATTCCGACATATTAAATACCGATACACATTTATTAAAAGAATGGCTTACGGATATGTGCAGTGCAATAATCCCTGAGCAATGACTGAACAATCTTGGCTTTATATCCATGACGCTGAGTAACTGTCGGAAGCTCCGGACATCCATCTGCATCAAATACAAGGGGGATTGGGGATTGGATTGTCCTTGAGTTGTCCTTTTTTGGATGCTCCTGGACAGTCTCTAGAATGTACATGAATGATATTCACTCACTGGGATAAGAAGCTTGTCAAACCTTTTGCAAAGCACTTTAATCCAAATTGAGTCCACTGCTCCCAGAGGGCAGCACTCTTCCAGTCTGGGCAGAATTTCCGAAAGTCCTTTCCATCCTGCAATACACTGTTCACATCATTGCTGAAATTGGTTTGCATCAATTGATGGTCAGTACAGATTAAGGATACATTTTTGGATGACTTACAAGCCAATCTTGAGGTTGTTGTCTTCACCCTCATATGCTGTGAGAACAATGGAACGAATACCACATGTCTTGTAGAGTTGACTTTGAAAGTCTTGGATGATCCGCTCACGCATAGAAGATGCCATTCTGTATAGAAGAGATGAGAGAAATGGATCCAAGGTGATACATATTTGCGTACCTGGATTGAATATGCTTTGGTGGAGTCTTCTCTGACCATTCCTTAGCAGCATCTACATACTCCCTTTGATCTTTAGGGGATACATCATTCCATAAAGCAGTGGTTGCATCTTGAAGGGCCCCCAGGAATGCGGGGTTCCCTGGCTCTGTCCCAGAGTCCTCCCTAGCACGCTCCAAGACTTCCTCACGGTGCAGGTGATAGAATGCATTCCTGGCAGACCATTTGCGAGTGAACTTGATATATTGACGCCTGGGGCGGATGTAGTGGTTATAAAACCATTTCTGAATTTTCTGAAATCTGAAATGAGCAATATATCCGTCACTGTATAAATGAAGCCCACCTTTGTGGCCACCTTCTTATCAAATGGTGCACTAGAAGGGCGGAGCAGATATAACTGGGCCATGGCTTTCTCAATTATCCTGGTACGAAGGCTTGTATCAGCAGCTTGGAACTCTTCAAGATATTCCTGCAATACATCTGCATCTTCAGGAGTAATGATAAATCCTGTGTCACCAGACTGTGCTCTTTGACTCTGTGATATCTCGGACTCTCCGCCAGAGCCAGAGTAAGTGATGTCCTCGTTCTGCATGGGGATATTAATCAAAGGTGATCAGAGGATATGGATACGGTGTGTGTGGATAGATATATTGAGCATGAAGTAGTTTAAATACATGACAGTAGTTTGGTTGTGTTGGATCAGAAAACAAAATATGGACACTGGCAATCGGGATATAGTGAGGGTAAAACAGGGACACATAGGTTAATATATGTGGTAAGATAATATAACAGGTTTCAATGGGTTTGAATACGGATCTGGGTGAGAGGTGCCACATGACATGGATGGGAAATATGGACATGAATTATGGTTTCACATATGTTTCACACATGGGCTAGATATGCTTGTACCTCAAGAGCGGACCTCCCGCTTTTGATGAATCGTGACAGCTATCTACATGGAGAATAGGATGTATATCAATGAGAAATGGTACTGAGCCTATACATCAAGGAGGGGGTGTGAATATGATGCATGGCTTCACATATATTTCATATTTGGCTAGACATGCTTGTGCAAGGAGATCGTGCCTCCTGCTCACATAGTACATCATATGACGATGTCTCACCTGTTGCATCGGGGACCCCGACACATTGTACGTATCAGATTCGGTCCTGCACAGCATGTCATCGATATTTCAGGTGTGTTGGGCCACCTGACATATCACGTGGCATTCTCCCATACATCCATACATCAAACTGGGGATCTGAAACATCCCATCTGTGGCACGCGTTTGATATGGACATCGTAGATAGTTCCTAGTGATTCATGCGGCAAGTAGTGTTTTGACATGGTCTGAACTAATATGTCATCAAGCGTATCTGATACGCCGGACCTCCCGACATGTACATATCACGTCATCTTAAGAGACAAAGGTAAATATCAAAGGTAAATATGAACAAAGGGACGTGGGAAGTCCGCATGTCAGACACGTTACATAACTGATGTATTTAATGGTTGCGGACACTCCGACATGGTACCAAATTGGTACCAAAATGGTACCGAAACATGATCTCAATGCGTGATATTGTTACCGACACATGCAAGACGATCACAATACATGTGCTACATAGTTACAGTCCTTACTCCAAGTATTTCGCCATATTCTCCAGATCAATCAAAGTCTTCAGGATTGAGTCATTGATTGCTTGAACTCGACCCCGCAGCTCTGTGAGCTCATCCCACACATCAGCAAGTGTCAGCTTGCATCTCTCAATCCTGGACTCGACGTTTCCGAGGTCCTCAGGGAGGGGAGACGCAGGGATGGTGATGCCCATTCGATGCTTGATTGTACGGGTGGATGGGGGTATCCCCCCAGTTCGTGCACGAGGGGCGGACCTCCCGGCGGCCTTGACCATTTGTACAGATTAATAGAATAGTCGTATGTAATTGTATATACGTACCTTGCGTTTCGGGGCGTCCGACTGCGATGGGGTGATTGCACGCTGAACAGAACTCCCTGGATCATCGACGTCCATCGTATCAGCTATCTGTGACTTTTATATGATGCATCAGATAAGCTATAGACGATGGGTAATTATCACATACGCTCAGAGCAAGTCCTGCTGACGTTGGGGAACCTGTCGGGGCACCCGCAGTTGGAGCGTCACTTGGTTGATCATCAATAGAGATGATCTCAGGTGCTGGTGATACAGGCTTAGCGACCACAGTGGGTTCACGGATAACACGTTGTGAGAGTGGGATGCGATCCATAAAGTCTTTGGGTGGAGAGGGTGTGCGCCTCTTCTTGCGCTTGCCATCATCCTATACAACACACTGTTAGTGCTGTCGAATATGTAAATACAGTTACACACCCGCGGGGTATCCGAAAGACGTGGCCCAGATGGAATAGGTACGACAGGCGACGGTACCTTGGATAGGAATTCAAAGCCAGTGGACACCCCGGATGCTTCAGAACGCTGTTTCGATGGAGGGCCCATAGACTGAGGCTTTGGTGACGCTTGTTGAGACTGCGGGGTTCCCGCAGCTGCACGAGATCGCGAACGCGAACCACGAGAGGTATCAGACATACTGGAGGGGTCTCTGTGGGATATTGGAGCTCGCCACCTGCGTAGATATATATCATATCTAGTCACCACAGTCATCGCTTGATCTTCGGATCAATCGGATATATATTTTCCAAATTTCCTAAATCAGATTTCGGGGTTCCCGGATACCAGAGGAGATCGATAATCAATAGTGGGACCCCCAAACGTTTCAAGGTGCTTCCGTCTGAGGCGCTTCCATCTGTGACTTCGCTATCATTCACATTAGACACCCCCACGCTCAATGGGTAGGAAAGGCCCATCCGAATTGACAAAGCATGAAGTTCAGTTGCTCACCATAGCAGCTAAGTTCATGGCTGCCATGAAACGTGTGGAGGAGACTGGTCCGTCACCAATGGAGCTGGACATAATGGATACAAAGATCAACCAAGAAGTGGTGAGTCGATTTAATATCCTCAACGCATATGCGATGTATCTAATGGTATGCTATTCAGAGAACCATTAATTCGATATTTGCGGGCTATGGGATACATTCCAAGACCCCCCGTGTCCATCCGATCATCCAGGTCATTGGGACCGAGTGGCAGTCAGCTGCAATAGAGGACCGCTACCCTGATTGGTTCATACTAACAACTGAATACATTACTACGCTTTGTGAATATGTATCGTCGGAGAACCCGGACTGGCACCTCAAACTCTCATCCCTTGATCTGAACTCATATCTGGATGGCCTCCATCCGAGCAAGATGTGGTGGCTCGAAGAGAACACCATACCACAGATGCCCTCAGAATGTGTGTCAGATATATTGTATCGATTCATACCTATTCACATCCTCATGCACAGCTACAGTTGACAATCTCCCATCCCAGTCGTCGTCTTCACGATTGACACTTGCCCCTCCTTCCGCCTCCACGGACCCCCCGGAACCCCCGGACCCCCCGGCCACCCCCCCACCCGTACACAATACACGAGGCACAGTAAAGGCACGTGCCATACAGACACGTTCGTCGGACCGCCCGGCCGATGCTCCATCCAAACGCCACACTGCTCCATATGCGCTGCGAGGAACGAAACGCGATTCACCGGGCAACCCGGGAGAAGCATCCGAAACGGTCCCACATCAGAACCCCCCCGTTCCACGTGTCGAAGTGGAGCAGGCATCTCCCCCTCGACCCACACAACGTCAGCGTACGGATGCTGGTGATATTGTTGCCTATGGGAATGTAAGTATTCTTATTCCATCCTCCTGCATCCAAATAACGATCTGATGTATATGTGCACTACTTGTAGGACCGCTGTGGCCCCTGCATCCATTTTGGGGATTCTGAATGCAAAGCCCAGGCCAATAAGCGGTCAATCGCATGTGTGAAGTGTGCGCAGAGGCACAAGCCATGTGAACCCCCTGCGACGTGGGCCATCCCGCTGCATCGTGCAATGGAGGCCAGATCAACACCATCGATGGGAGCGGGGTCCCCGGGTACGTCCCACCTGTTTTCTGCAAGCGTAAACGAAACCCACATGCATCACACACCTAGTAGGAAGCTTCGGGGACTCCCGCGTTGATGCACTGGAGCGCAAAGTGGAGTCATTGACATCGAAACTTGGTGATGTCACTCAGACAGTAGACCGTGTGCTATTTGAGGTCGTAAACACACGCCAGGATTCGCATGACACACGGCTTATGGTTGGGAAACTCCTGTCTCACCAGGGTATCGAATCGACATCGATTCCTGGTGTCGGGATGCCCCCCACCAATCGTCGCTCAGTATCCCCTGGTGTCCAGTCGACCTCATCAGTTGGAGCACATATGTCTGGCCTCACTCTCTCTGACATTCGGCCTCCTTCTTCCCTTTCAAGTGCACCCCCAAGCCGCTCTCGCCAACCATCAGGTAAGCACTTATATCATCTGAATCGGAAACACAGGCTCATCCACATTACAGGGGAGAGCGTTGCCTCAGGGGGACGTCTGACCCCATCTGGAATATCTGGTGGGTCATCATCGGCTGGTCCTGTGGCTTAGAATGGAGTGTTTCTATTTAAATGATGTATACTATTCTGTAAACGCATGTTCGGGAGGTCCGGCCCATTGAGGGTCGAAATATATGATGTGTCAGGACTGTTTGCATGTGACCATATCAACGTAATAATCACCATGTGATCCAGTGACTAAGGGGCCTTCGTTTCGAATATATGATGACTTGTATTTGAAGCAGGCGTGATACGTGTGATGTGTCGGGGTCCCCGCTTCTATGAATAGGAGAGCATCATGTGGTATTGGGGGATACCTGATGACGTGTCGTGTGGGACTGTATCTAGATTTACATTTTCCATATGCAACAGTTTGGGGTCCCTGTATCAATGTATGATGGGAAGGTGTCATGTGATGTGTCGGGAGGTCCGCTCAATTGGATATGCTGATTGAAGCGTTGTGTGGGACTGTATTACAATTGCTACCTGGTACACATAAAACATGTTTTACATATGCAACAGTCCAGAACCCTGCTTCAATATGTTTGTTATTTCCTTGTGGTATATCTGAAGGTCTATGTGACATCTGCATCAAACAATCAAATATATTTGTTACAAATATGCGTACAGTGTGGCGGGGACCCCGCTGTAATGCATGGGATATCCGTATGTGGTTTGGTGGGTATTGTGATACCTGTATTAGATGTAATGCTACAGGGATTCGCAAAACACGTATGGGAGATAGTTGTGCGATTAGATGGGGAGTCCGGCATGATACTAGATGGCATACACAATGCTCCTACATATGAGGCAAACATGTAACTGTGTTCCACACATGATAGTTCAATTAGGGGATATTTATACCGTGTAACAGCTAGACTACATTATACACCATGCAGCCATCCACATCCAAAGTAAAACGTATGCCCTCCATTTCAGGTACTTCCATGAATATTCACTAATTGCCACTATCCCAGGAACCCACCATAAGAATCAGAAAACCCACTTGAGGGATAGGCGGACTCCCCAAGCATACTCCAAACATCCACCCACCATGTTTTCCGATCCAGTTGATAGCTCTTCCTCCGATGCAATGTCATTTGATGAAGATGACATGTATGGATCAGATTCTAATGCTGAAACCATTAACCTGAAACCTGACTCCATCGAACCACATTCCCCTGCCCATGTGGACCATGCAAGTCTGCCCAATGACCATATGGTATGTACACGATAATATGGAACCACTTAACATGTCTGACATGGTCAGGAGCATGCAGACCTCATATTGGAGACAGAGGAGATGTGCATGGATCTTAAGGATATCTCCCTTATGGTAAGGGCACTATGTGAAACAGAGGGAATCAATATGTCACAAACGACAAGTGAAACACAAGATGGACAGTATCAAGGTCACTCCCCACATGCATCAGAGATGGCATCAGGATCTGAAGGTGTTGATAATGGTAGCGGTAGTTTCGGAGCACCCGAAATGACATAGAACAGATGATGGTATTCCTATCAGATACACTCCACAGTTTCAGATTAGAATTGGGTACACATTCTTCAGGTGTATGATTGTGCAGCGAGCCCAATATTCCAATGTGTAGAATATCCAAGGTGTTGTAAATGTATTTAATGCGTGAAAGGATTGATGCTGTCCCAATTGCTATCATCCATATCCTCCTAACTCCATTGAAACTGTCTATCATGCCTCGCAAGAACACCTTTACCATTCCTATGGGAGATGTCTCTGAGGTTGTCTCTAAAACATCAAAGTCTAAGCGGGGACTCCGAACCACTGTGAAGGAGGTCCCATTCCATTCTTCAAAGCAGAAGAAGTCAGGCCAGGCTTCAAACCAAGCTACAATAGTTGAGGAGCAGTCATCCAAGCAACAAACGCAGGGGGTTCAGGAGTCACATACCCTTCAACCCATAGAACCATATGAAGCTGACATGCAAGACCTTCAACTTGATGACACACAACCCCAACCACATGTATGCGACACAATACCCTTCATCATCCATCAAATACTGATCATTTACAGACACCATTGCGGACACATATGGGCCAATGGATAGACATCCGGAGCAGATATCTTCACCTGTTACTAGAGATGGAGGGTTTGACAAGGGCCCCAAAATGCTCCATGTGCACCATGTCAATGCAGATCAAGTGTTCCGACTGTGTTGGAGGTAACTACTTTTGCAAGGAATGTTGCCTTCAAATACATACAAGATCCCCATTCCATCGGATGTCCCGCTGGACTGGCACACACTTTGCACCAATATCATTAATATCAATTGGATTTAAGCTCTGTTTGGGTCATGATGGAAAGCCATGCCCACTTACAGTAGAGGTATGAATACATCAGTCCTATGAAATGTCATATGCACTTATCTATACCCAGGGAGTTCAAGCAGCTAAAGAGCCACAGACAAGCAGGCGGAGGTCCCGACACACTCGGTCTACATCACTAATATCTGTTGAGGAGGAGCAGGCCCATTCCTCGGGAGGCCCGCAACCTCCTTTGCAAGCTCTTGAGGATATGCATGGGATTTCAGACACATTGTATGACTTTCCTGGGGATGTGTTGGATCCCTCTGAGGGAAACACAAGACGCACACGGACCGCAAAGTCAGGCAATCCACTGATCACAATTGTCAATCAGACAGGTGTCTTTGATATGGATGTACTCTTCTGCATATGCCCCAATGCTGGTGCCGATGATGAGCAACTACTCCAAGCTGGAATATTTCCTTCAACCTTCAAGCAGATTGAGACTGCATTTACCTTCTCAGTTCTGGATGACTTCTTGGCTGACAACCTGGAGTGCAAGACAACTGCACAACAGTACTACTCTAAGCTTCAGAGCATCACCAATTGGATGTTCCCTGACCATGTCCCAGTATGTTACAATGCCATCCCAGCACCACATACTGTATCACTGATAAACATTTACAGAATCTCTACAAACAGCTCTTGAGAGCATCCAGGCAATGGCGAGATTTAAGGAATAGGATTCAGAATGGTCTGGGACATCTCCAAGTCGGGGACCCCGCTAATGATGGATCCATGGCCATATTCTGTCCAGCCTGTCCACAGCCAGGTATCAATCTACCTGATGATTGGAAGGACAGATATAATGATGAACCGTATGCATTCATTAAACATGTCAAATATCCCATTGTTGACTTGCTCAAAGGAATCAGCTCATCCGAACATTTATAATGGATGGTAACTTCTCAGCAGAGCATATGAGATGCAGAACTGGGGAAGCGGACGTTCCGCTGTCGGCAGGGATGGCCTTCATGGCAAATCCCAATTCATATAAGGCTCACCTGCATAGTGGGCAAGAGATTTCCCAGGTATGTCAGATACTATTGACAGTGACTGTTGTCTTATATTCTCATAGCCCAGCACATGTAACACATATAGGGCCATTGAACAGGCCAATTCAAGTCGTCCACACCTTGATGTTACAGGCATCGGGGCAACCGCATGCTGTCATGGATTCTTTGTCCCTACATCTGTAGTTGACTTCCAGAAGGGAGAGAGGTATGTCCAATGTTTAAAGACTCTAGGTGTGGATATGACATCGCTCTTATGCTAGGCAAATAAATATGGACTATAGCCTTTGCAAGGCCCTCTCCTACAACATGGAGGACATCCCTGTGGCCCTGGTTATGTATGACATCATGTGCCAATATGGTGTCCACTTCAGGGAAAGGGTGGAAAAGAGCCCAGAGTTATCTCTGTCTAGCTCTTTACAACTTCGGACTGGGATTGGCCTCTTTCATATTCATGGCCATCAAGATTCATGCTTACCCCGCTTTTCACCAAGCTATATTCCTGGAGCGAAGCAGGTGGATGGGGAGATCATTGAGACATTGTGGGCACCACTCAATAATATCTCACGGAGTATCCGCGGGATGTCCCTGGCCCATCGCCAGGAGGTCTTGGATGCACACATGAACCATTCCAATTGGAAGAAGATGGTCCGCATTGGTCTGTCACATCCATATCCATGCTACATTCTAATATAATAATCCATGTTCCAGTTCCATCACTTCTGAAGCGGTGGAAGCGCATGGAAACTGGAATAGATCTCAGTGCTGAGACATTCAATACACTCAATGCACGCTTCAGGAAGAAGACCAAGCGATGGCTTGAGGCAGAGAACCATGCTCAATCTAACAGGTATGAAGACCCTACTTTAATGGACATATATGATACAGCATCATCCAAAGGTATTGTTACCCAATAAACCAATCTATTCTACACTGATGAATATCATTAGCTCCCTCTCGTGCAGAAATCCAGCAACAACTGATTTCAGAGGAAAGTAGAGATATTACTACTCATGGGCAAACATCTTGGATTTCTTGTGGGATAAAGATTCAGGAGCTACAGTTGGTCCCTTCAATGGTATATGTGACTGTTGGCTGACGTCCTGTGAAGACTGGCCATCAGATATCAACTACGGGCATATGGTCCAAAGATCAACACAGAGGAGGTCCAAGTCATTGAAAATAAGCGGAGTCGCCTCCAGAAGCTCATTGACATATTTGAGCATCAGGGAGATTCTTTCCTCCTCCAACAGAAACTCACAGATGATTCCCCAATATCACCATTGGGTAATTATGAAGAGTACGACCATGTGGATGATCTCGGACCTCCCGATAATACAGATGACAATCATTCAGGTCATGATTTCCATCATCACACTCATCAGGCATTGGATGGATCTGGGATGGATGGCATCAATCCAGAAGATCTTCCCATTCTTCTTCCCTCATCCCTTGGATGGGAATGGTGTGTCAAGCATGGAGCCCAATCTCTTGCCAGGAAGGAGGTACAGCTACGCCATGCACAAGCCAGTGATTCCATTCACAGGATCCGCCTTGCCCTTGGATTCAAGTCAGCTCTGTTCCGCACTCAGGTTAGACCTGCTAACACACAGCAGACAAAGACCCGTGCTTGGAATGCCATACACAGTGTTGATACTACTGTCCATGAGCATGCACGCATATACAGCATGGCACGTGATGCATACCGGAGTCTCCGACAGGCATCAATGAATCTACAGGACCTTCCAAGATTACGTGCAGAGGACTTCCATGTAGCAACCTTGGTTCTTGGATCAGAGCCAATAGGACAGCGTAACAAGCAAACATCCTGGATCTGGGGGTTTGGCCACACTGTTGAAGATGATGGAACATGGATGGATGATTGTAGGTTCTCATATTCATCAGTGCTTATATTGATGGACTCAATTATTTAACAGTTGAAAGGGTTCATTGGCTCCGTGCAAGGGCACAGTTTGAACGATGGTTGGAGGAGCAGCACAGCATCCATAATGAAGCTGAATGGGTCCCTGCATACTTCCATGCCAAGGCAAAGATGTGGAAGAAGCTCATGACCATTGCTGCACAGGATTCGCTTAAGGGGCACCAAGCATATGCATCATATCAGATGCATGCATGGGAAGAACTCTCCAGAAGCTCAGTTAAGGCCCTCACCCCAATCACAGATGCTCCATTAAAGCATTGTAAAGTTAAATCAATCCACTTGTTCTAACACATGCATTCCCATTATTTTACATATGGATAGATATCAGTTCTTTGCAGGATATCCATACTCTTATGTTAATATATTCAGATGGATAGAAGTATGTATATGGTGACATTGACGGAGTGTCCGACTCTGCTACAATCATAGATCCACTGGACACATATGGATACCAGCCAATGCAAGGTGTATTCTTGGGTATATTAGCTGGTTAGGCACCGAGTCATGTCCATTCATGAGGGATGGTATCTTCCAACCCCTTCACATTTGTATAGCCTTTCTATATCTATTCATTCTATGTGAATATTACCCTCAATCAAATAATGATCACGACCACTGATTCCAACTCCTGGAGTAGTAAGGACTTATTACAATTTCATCCAAACTCTCTAAACATCTTATTGACTTGTTTCACAATCAACAGACCATAAAAGCATACCCCCACATCCATTCACTGAGTTCCTTTTGTCGTCCCTTGTATATCCATATTCCCTGTACTTCCTGTCACTAATATGTGTTACTATGAGGCATGTTTCGACTTGTGTGTGCTAATAATCGAAAAGCGGACACCCCGCTTCCAGCCGGCGCCGGTTGGACTATCAATTACGTCGGATTCTCCGACGTCGGCCGGCGCCGGCTGAGTATGAATTACAGAAGATTCTCACCGTCGGCTGGGGGTATCAATTACATAAGCCACCGCTGATCATTATGTGACGGTGGTGTCCGTCAAATGGTCGGACCACCCGCGCGTATCGAGCGCATATTTCATGCGGTCTCGGTACGTCACCCAATTTGACCCGTCGGCCGCTAACTTGAGTATGTTCATCTTGTACTCGTCGTTCATCATAGCCATTGTTCACCCGTCTCACAAAAAGTAAGTGTTTTGAAAATATAGGAGCTCGTACTGATTTATTGGGCAGCAGCAGGGCCCATAACCTGGTAAGGTTAAGGACGACGCCGGAGTAAGGGGGCGGTCACGTGCGAGTGACCGCGAGAGTAGTGAGTGAAGAAAATACGAGCGCGAGTATTCGCGTTGGAAGCAGACGGGGAGTAGACGAGTCAAGACGAGGCTGCGTTACATTTGTGGGCTCTTTTTGAGCCGTTTTTATAAATACAAGTACAATAATATGAAACGTTTTTTTCAAAAACGAGTCGGCATATGAGTAAGAATGCTCGGGGAGTCGTATAGTAGTTCGGGCAGACGCACAGACCATCGGGCTCGATACCGAAGCAAATACAGGTCGCGCTTGCTTCCCATTCGTGGCTGCAAACCGTCCTTCAGACGGGAGGGGAAAACGCGCGGGAAACTTCGAGAATATGAAGTCATAGTAAAGTACATACACATCATAGCTGCTTAAAGCAGCTTTCCGAATCTGTAAAACGTATCGTAGTGAAGCTCATAGAACACGCGAGAATATTCGAAGACCGGAAACGCACAAGCCCCTATGGGGCGGGTCCAAAAATTCGGGCATGGTTGAACGGAAAGTGCCCGAGGCCGAGCGTGGTACGCGCGAACGCTACCGCCGCTCGGACCTCCGGCGGAACGAATCCGCCACTTAAGACACAAGCACAGCCGGTATGTCATTTCTGCCATCACTGTTTCTGTAGCTAAACACATAGGTTATATAAATACAGGTGAGCCTAGTACGATATCTTCAAGTCAACTTCACCATCAAGACCACATTCATCTGGGGTCAGTAGGGTAAGTCCTGGGTGTCTTCGCAAAATATGAACATTATCTTTGTAAGTCCAGATCCCAATAAGGCTGACTATTGCTGATGTCTCAAGGGCAAATACTGCTGATGACCACTTTCCAGACCATCTTCCAAACCTTTGGTGGCGCTCTATCAATGGATGATAGACAACAAGGGAGAGGCCAGCAATAGTATAGAAGGCTAAGGCTTCTCCAAATATTGGTTTAGTCTTCTCCACTTCTATCTGTGTTTCATCTGTAGGCTCATCTTTTGACTGTAATAGGCCTAGCTGAGCCTCAAAGTACCTAGAGGAGCGTGAGGTGGACCTTCTTGAAAGCTCATAGAGCTGGCTTGTAAGGGTGGCACCATCAGAAAGAGGGCACTTTCCCCAGCACATATATGTGGGATCTGGCCCTATTCCAGGATAAGACAGGATTGCCTGTAAGTGGGCCTTCAAGTTAGGGTCTTCCTTTTTCTGCTTTTTGGTGATAGTAAATTCTTTGAACAGTGAAGTTCTTTGAGCCTTTACTTCAGGCTCTGGGAAGAGTGTTGGATAAGAGAGGTGTAGAATTTTAACAGACTGCTTGTCTGTCCTGTATGAGGCAATGTTTTTGAAGGGGGATTTTTTTGACCTAATACCATGCCCAATATCTCCAATGGCCCGCTCACATGTAGCTTGAGAGCCAAATCTGATAGAGCCATTATAGGAAATATGGAAGGGAATATGAATGAGCTGAAAGATGCAGAGTCTACAGCGGGAAATTTTAGATGGATCATTGCCAACATAGAGGTGTTCAAACTCTTGAAGGAAAAGGATAATCTTGCTCTGTAGCTTGGCCAAATCATCTTTTGTTCGAGGGACAGCTGTCATAGCATACTCCACCACATTTGAGAACATGGCAAAGTTCTTGATCACTGCTGAATTGAATCCAAGCTCTGAGGCAATAGGGACAATATACCAGTGAAGGAGGGCCATCCACTCATATATCTTGTACTGGCTTTGTCGCTTTTTAGATGGATCTCTGATAGGTCCACAGAAGGATGAGGGTAATGTTGCTATGGCACTCTCTACCTCTGCTCCAAGCTTTGAAGCCATATCTTGACCCATATAAACACTTTCTGACTGAGAGCTAAATGAGACCCATATATCCCAGATATGTGGCATACAGTTTTCATAGAAGAGGTGGAAGGGGTCAAGTGGGAAAAAGAATGGATGTGAGAAGGCAGGGCTAGCTGCACAGATGGGAAGACCAGAGACACCAGTTTCCCGCACAATTGCTGCATGCTGTGCCTGGTTTCCCTTTGCAGCTTCAAGCCTTTCAATAGTTCTCCAGTAGCCCTCTAGAGTTCGAATAGGCAGGTTGAAAATGTCAAAATGAGGGCGATCACTATTAATCTCCTGACTTTGAGGTGGAGAGAGAGGGTAGTACTGAGATTTAGCACCTATAAGATAAAATAGTGAGATAAAATAATACAACAGTATAATGTAGCATACCTCTTTCCTTACTAGGGCGTGCACCCTGCACCATACTAAAACGGCATCCATATCTAGCCATATGTCCAGCCATTCTGCTGAGTTTTGCAGAACCAAGCATATCTCCAAGAACACCACAAAGAAAGACCCTTAAAAGAAAGTATGTCCCTGAATATGCATCAAAGGACCATACACCAGCACTAAGCTTGGCAAGCTCCTCATAGAGGACATAAATGAATGACTCCACATTTCCAGGTGAAGAGGGTCCAGGAATAACAAGTGGAATGATAATATTGGCAGCTTTAGATCGCATGTTGGGAGGAAGGTTTAAAATGGTGACAATAAGAACCCATACATCAGACTGCTTCTTCATGGTGAGCTGAGCACCATCACCAGAGATAGTTATTGCAGTGTCAGTGGGTTCTTTGAATAAATAGGAGTGATTGAGATGGCTGATGGAGTCAGAGAAATCTGAGTATATGGTGGGGGGGGAATTAGGCTTCAGCTTTTTCAGAGCCTCTTGTAAATGCTCATGGCGGTACCGCATAGCTCCTGCCATCTTCCTATTCATATAAAGGGACTGAATAACAGGTGTGATAGGGGTATAAAGCATTTGGGCTTTTGGGCGGCCATTTTTGTCATAGCGTGATGCACCACAAGGCCCAAGGCGTTTGTCGCGGATATAGATGCAGGAATGGAGATGTTTGAACTCTCCAGTGAAAGCCATGCAGCTTTTGGGGCACATGTCAACCAGCTGAGATGACAACCCTGTAAGCTCTATGGCAAGCTTCCGCACCATATATAGGCTAAGAATCTCAGTGCCTGTGGCCTCTTGAAGGACCTGGGCATGGAGCTTGTATGCCTTTACAGTGCCGCGAGAGTCGACCCATGCAATGTAGTGCTTTAAAGAAAGCTCTTCATCTGGGGTAAGTGTACGACCCCTAGGGTCATCAACAGATGGGTGATTGGGTGGGGTATAGCCTGATAAAAGCTGTGCCTGAAGTCGCCTCACAACTTCTGGAAAGTCAGTACCAGAGTCATCGCCACCACCAGAACTAACACCACCTGACTCCCTCTCAGAAAAGGAGCCATGGTCAGAAGTGCCCAGATCCCCTATTGAGGGGGAAAATACAGCAGGATGAAAATCTGCCTCATCAGAGTCAGAGTCAGAGCCAGAGTCCACAGAGCCAGAGCCAGCCTCAGAAACCACAGGGTGTTGATCCATCTCTGAGTCAGAGATATTGGGGTCCATCCCTAGGTAAGTTGAATCAGCAGCAGCATCAGTAGAGCCTAGATCAATGTCCATGTCAGGACAAAAAAGATCATCTAAGACCATGTAGCCATAAGTACAGAGTCACCCACTTTATATTAATATAATATACTTACCAGGCTCTACAGCTTCCTTATCAAGCTGCCCCGAATCCTCGGAGTGGGTGTTAGCCAGCTGAAGTGGGGGATCTGTGCCGCTTTGGGGTTAATATTATTATTATTATTAATATTAATATTAACAAATACCTTCTGAGCCCTCCGAGCGAGATCCAACAACATCCAGCAGTGTAACAGGCAGTAAGATGCCCCCATTGAGTTGAGAAAGGAGTTGGATGGTTTGATCTATGTGAGATCGCACAAAAGGAGCTGATTCGGCATTGGAAGGGAGGGATTGGAGGAAGGCTTGATCTTGTCGCAGATGAGACTCGATTGTCCGCTTTGTAACCATTCTTGAAGTTCCATAACACTTGGAGCATTGGCAGGTGTGTCTTGGAGTAGTTTGGGATGTCATAGCTACATGATTGATGCAAGGATTGTCAAAGTTATTGTATATCGTAGTGGGGGCAAGCGAAAGCGCGAGGGCAGGCATCGGACTCTGGTGCGGAGCTTGCGAAGGGCACGTGCTCATTTTACCTACGCTTGCGTCGCGTTGAAGTTGAATCTCAACTTCTCCCTCACGGCAACTTCTCCCTTTTTTTTCTTCCTAAGTCTCGTTTGTTTACGCCGTCTCGGAAACTTGCTTTATGTCTGAGTTTGATGACGACTATGACGACGACTTCAATATGGCCAGCCATGCCCCCCCAGGGCACTTCACACCGGACTCGGACACGGTACCTGACCTCAATGATGAGGACGAGGACGAATTCGCACAGCGCCCCCGGTACAGGTCGAAGCCTCCACTGAGGTCGAGGCCCCCAATCAATTTTTCCGGTCGACGCTCGACCGTTGACACCGACCACGACTTCGACTACTCTGGGACCACGTTTGGTCCTTCACGTTCCCACATGTCAGGCTCGACCTTGCGTTCCGGTCTTAATCGTTCAACGGCTCCCCGCAAGAGTTCTCGTTCCATCTCTCCTGATGTCATCGCGGCGCTCACCGACGCCGAGCTTCTTCACAACCCTCTTTACCGCGAACTACGCCAAGATCACTTCCGCATGTCCTCCGTCCTCGCCAAGTATGCAGAACGAGACCTCGCAGGATTTGGTACTGCGAAGAGTGAAAGCCCTATGTACCAAGGTGCGTATTAATTCTCTTCCAAAGCTCGGGCGATCGCTAACTCACATCCCACGGCAGTTGTACCCCGCGGCGTGAGCTCTTGCCGTGCAGACTCTCACGGCCCTGACTCTCGCACATCGTCGTTGGGGCCAAGTGATTCCGCTTCTCAACCCGCAAAATTCGACATTACAACAGACAAGATCATTGAAGAACTCCTCGAAAGCGTGGAGGCTCCACTCGTGCACCCACGATGTCTTCCGGAATCTGTGCTTTGGGACTTCGAAGACTGTGCGAAGGACAAATCGGGGCCCCCCATCGTCACGAAATCTAACCAGAGTCGACCAAAGCTCAGTCTCGCACTCCGTCGTCCAAACGGCAATACAATCTCAAATCTCGAACAATCAAACATACGACGCTCCGCGGAAATCATTGTTCAAAGGCTCATCAACCTCGTTAACTCAGACCCCCGATCGGCCGTGCGTTCTGGCGGATCCAAGTCATGGACCAAGACGCTCGTCAAGAAGTTCTTTGCGGCCGAGTATGATCAAGCCATACTCGACCTCGAAGCGGAGCAAAAATTACTTCGCTTGTGTTCAGCTCATTGGAAGGCTGACGCTGTGGTTACTCAGGTCTTTTTGCGGCGAAATGAGGTAGAAGCTAGGGCCGGGGGAGCGATGGGCTCTGCACGTGCCGCTTCTCCACATTCCAACCTCTCCGACAATCTTTCACTCTTGGCACCAACTGCGTTCATTCCGCGAATTCAGGATGCGGCGCCCATGAACGCAGCAAAGCGGGCTCTTGAGTTGAGCCCTGGCCCCAAATCACCCTCGGCATCGCACGCTCAAAAGCGTAGCAAAGACGGCATTTTGGTTTCCAGGCAGAAGATCGTGGGGACTAAAGGGCTCTTAAACGGTACGTACTCTACTCAATGGTATCCAACCCCGCTGACGAGTAGTACTCGCCCACAGAGAGTCAAAGACCCGCAGCACGCAAAATCACACCCACGTTCCTTAGCCGCACCGAGATGGTCCGTGCGGAACCCGCACCAACACGTCTTCATCTCCTTCACGTCGACCCATCAGGTTCGTCTGAGTATCACCTGCACACTTACACCCTGACCTAGAGCCGAATCCCCAGCCGACAACCTCATTGGTAAGTCGAATATCCTCGGGTCCTCATTCGCACACACTCTCACTGACTGCGTCCTCACAGCGATCCTTACATCCGATTTCCCTTCTTTGACCAACGGTCCTCAGCTCCTTCGTTCCATGAACGCACAGTCGTCGTTCAAACAAAGCGAGCCGTCCGAGCAAGTCACTACACTCCTCAATCGCATCCAATTCGCAGACCCATCGTCGCCAGACATCGACGAGGACAACGCGTGCCAAGGGTGGGGGCATGAGCAGTTCACGGCAGGTGGGATCACTCTATCGTCCTCGCTTACTAGTTGGCAGGAGGTCGGCAATGTCGCAACCGCCCTCAAGCTTGTGGCAGCCGCCATCAAGACATGCCAGGAAGCCAGGCTAATGTGTGAGAACGCTGGAATACTGAAGACGAACGCATTCATCAGCGACATCTATCTCGAAAAGACCCTCGAGTGTCTTGAGAGTTGCTGGGTCGGTGCTGGTGGGGTACGTATTCGTATATTCTCCTCCGAGTCTTCTGATCAATCCTATTCTAGGCCCTTACTTCCCAAAATCGTATCCCGCCCATTCCCACTACCCCTTCGTATCGCGACGTTGCAATGTCGCCTCCACCGCGTGGGCCTACAATCAAGATCAAGCGGCCAGTTCCTGTTACCAACGTCGCTGCAAGCAACACCCCAGAAGTTCCCACAGGAGCCGTGTTACGTTTCGGACTTGTACGACTAAGGACCCTTACTGTACCGGTTGCAACTACGGCGGTAAGGTAGATTAGTTGCGGACTTAACCACGGTGATACGGCAGTGCGATAGGTGATACGGGTACGATAGCTGACTGATGACCGACGCCACTAGTACAGGTACTAGTAGTAGTAGGGTTTAAGTTGTTTCTGCGATACGTTGGACGCTACCTACTGTGACTCATAGCAGCGCTTCTAAGCCTGCTCGTTTGTGTATTTAAACTGTCTTGTGGAGACCAAGATACGCCATCTTGGTCTTCTTGAATCGTCACTTGTTTGTCTCCTCTTTCAACGTCTTCTTCCTCTCGCGTCTCCATTAAGTCGTGCACCTCCGAGTGTTCACCTCTGCTCACGCTTGGACCTCCGTGTCTTCAAGACTCTGTCGCGTCTGGGCCTTCGTGCCTTCAGAATATTCGCTAAGTTGTTACCGCCTCTATAGAGCTCAAGTCGAGCTAACGTCGTGACGGCGTTACATTAAGACCAAGATCCCACCGTGGCCGTAACAACAAGAGACCAGTGGACGAGCTTCCGTCCATATTCGATCCCAAGAAGGGGAGAACGAAACGTCCCCACACGCTTTTTACAAGCTGCTCAGTGGAGGGAAAGACAAGAAGAGACCGGGTACTTTGTGGAGTTCAACGGACCGATTAGGTTCCGACCAGTTGAGTTCAATTTCGACCACGTGTGTTGGACAGAGGTTGCGTGGAACCCTATAGATTCCCATTGGGACGTCATACGACCAGCGGGACCCAGATATCGGTGCGACATCGACGCCAGAGAACTCAACAGTCGAGCAGACTGGGGCCCCATCGACGGGCAGGTACGAGAGCACTCCACCGGAGAAGTAGTATCGGAAGAAGAAGAAGAACAAAGCCAAGACGAAAGTGAAGGGCGAGAGCCAAATCAAACCGAAACTAGTGGAGGAGCAATACAAGATCTCCTCATCGAAAGAGCTGAGTCCGCGCGTATTACAGAACCAGAACCGATTCACGTTCGATCACCAGCCATCATGGCAACAATAACGCGAGCCATGGAGGAAGTCGCCATGGAAGAAGCGCGCGCAATACGCGACGAAGCACGAGAAACCCTCATGCCTATTAACCCCGAAACCGGCGTGCGAATGACCGCAGACGACGCCGCCATCTTCCGAGCCATAGGGTCAGATCGGGGAGACCCCCCGTCTGGACGACGACCCGCACTGGATCTCCCACCAGGGGTAGGAGGGCCGGATGGAGACCCACCACCGCCACCTGGAGGGGGCATCCCATTTGATCTACGACAAACCGAACCACCAAGAATGCCGCCCACGGGACCACCAGGAGGAGGTGGAGGCGGTGGCGGAGGAGGAGGTGGCGGAGATGCCGGAGGAGGAGGGCATCACAACGAGAAATTAACCGGCGAGCCACCCTCCATCTTTGACGGAGACAGACTTAAAGTGGACCAATTTCTGACACAGTGGCACGTCTACTGGGGCATGAACCTAGACGCCCCTATCATGCGCAATGACTACAGAAGATGCCTTCTGTTTCTTTCCTATATCAAAGGAGGAGCGGTCAGCGAATGGGTCCTGTCCTTCCTAAACTGGCTCAACAGACAAATACAACGAGGGATCAACCCCTACACTCGTGAACTATGGAACGCCGTAGCAGACGGGTTCAGCCAGCGATTCGAAAACACGCTAGAAAGAGAACAAGCCCAAGCCATACTACGAAAGGGCTTCAAAATGACAGGAGAAGACATTGACAAGTACGTCAATGATTTTGAACAGCTGGCACGGAAGGCTCACTACCGCCTCAATGAACCACAAACTATCGACCTCTTCACATCGGGTCTACCCAAGGAACTGTTCAAAAACGCGTTCCAGTTTGACGACCCCATCACGTTCGACGACTGGAAAAGGGCCGTCCTCAAACGACAGAAAAATTACATTCACCTCAAAGCGCGACTCAATGAATACAAGAACACGACGCCACCAAAGAAGCAAGGCGGCAACGCGGGGTGGACGCTCCCGCAAAACCTACCACAAACTAACCCATGGGCGATGGACACCTCGGCCGACCGTGCAAAAGTGAGACTCGCGGGATCTGAAGACATCGACTTCAATAAGCTGCCACACCGCGACTGGCCTGCGCCACCATTTCCACCAAGGGGAGGACCGGGAGCTCGAGGGCGAGGACGAGGAGGATCTAGGAGGGACTTAAGGAACGTCCTTTGTTATAACTGTCACGCGCCCGGCCACCTCTCACGAAACTGTCCGTACCCGCGTACGCAGCAACAGTGGCAGGCTGCCCCATCCAGCAGTCGCATGACTGAAACCACGGGGTACCATTCGGGACCCATCTCGCAGTACGCGCCATCACAGTATGCGCCGTCCCTGCCCGGATACATGTCGCCAGCACCGAGCGTAACGCCCGCACCCCAAATTAACGCTGCAAGCACGAAGACGGCAGGAGAACAGGCCAAGGAATGGCTTACGCAGGTAGCCAACAGTACGGATGAAGTAAAAGATCTCATACTCCAAGATCTATGGGGAAAGGAGGGTTTTCGGGACGCCTGAACCCGTCAGTCTGGGTGAGGGCTCTTCAATGTAATTCTGTAATTGTGACAACGCGCTACCGATCTATGCGAATCCCAGTGACTGTCCGTACGAATTACCGAACGACTGAAACCAATGCGCTGATCGACTCTGGCGCAACCGACAACTTCATACGACCAAGCCTGGCAAGACGGGCCAACATCCCGATACAACCATTGAACACGCCTCGCAAAATATGGAATATAGACAACACAGAAAACAAAGCTGGGTTAATCACTCATTACGTTAACCTAGAAGTAAAAACACGGGGACAGATAAAACAAATGACCTTCCTAATCACCGACCTAGGCAGCGAAGACATGGTGCTGGGCTATCCATGGCTAAGCGCATTCGAGCCAACCGTCAGTTGGGCCACCGCCACCATACACCCAGACATGCTGCCGATAGTACTGGCAACTACCGAAGCACTAATATCCACAACAACCGTTCGAGCCCTCATCACGGCCGAGAAAGAAGACATCATAGAAGAACTGGAGGAAGAAACGTTCGCTAGGGCCACCACCTCGACGGAGTTGGCCATACAAGCAAAGCAACAACAAACGGCAGCAGTGCTCCCTCAAGAATACGCAATGTTTAGTAAACTTTTTAACGAGCAAGCCTCGCACCGCTTTCCTCCGGCAAGGCCGTGGGATCATGCCATCGACTTCAAACCATCCGCGCCGGCCGCTATCGACTGCAAAATCTACCCCATGACACAGAAAGAAGAAGGTGAACTCAAAGACTTTCTGGACGAAAAGTTACGACAAGGGTATTTACGCCCTTCTATCTCCCCGTACGCATCTTCCTTCTTCTTCATTAAAAAGAAGGACGGAAAACTACGCCCGGTACAGGACTACCGGGTCATTAATTCCCATACCATTCGCAACCAGTACCCGCTCCCGCTAATACAAGACCTTATCCTCGACCTCAGCAATGCCCACATCTACACGAAACTCGACATCCGATGGGGGTACAACAACATACGAATTCGCGACGGCGACCAGGAGAAAGCCGCGTTCAAAACCAAATTCGGTCTTTTCGAGCCCACGGTCATGTTTTTCGGCCTCACCAACTCTCCCGCCACCTTCCAAGCCATGATGAATCACATCTATCGAGACACGATAGCGAAGCACGACCGGCTGGGTACAACCATACGCGTCTACATGGACGACATTGGTATTGCTACTCACTTTGACCACGACCTGACCGCCCATGTGGCCGCCGTTCGCGACGTCCTGCGTGTGGCGGAAGAACACGATCTCTATTTCAAGCTCGAAAAGTGCCTGTTCCATCAACCGCGGATGGATTACCTGGGGGTAATCCTTGAGAGGGGGGTGACTCGAATGGACCCCGTAAAAGTTCAAGGCATCAAGGACTGGCCAACACCAACAAAAGTCAAAGATGTCCGCTCCTTCCTCGGCTTTTGTAACTTTTACAGACTCTTCATCCGCGGTTTCGCAACTCACGCCAAGCCGCTCACTAAACTAACACGAAAGGACGAAGAATGGCGATGGACTGAAGAAGAAGAAAAGGCATTCAACACCCTAAAACGCCTCGTAACCGAAGAACCGGTGTTAGCGCACCCAGTCCTTCAAGACCCGTTCGAGTTGGAAGTGGATGCTTCGGGCTATGCGGTGGGAGCCGTATTACTGCAAAAGAAAGCTGACGGCAAGCGACACCCCATAGGCTACTATTCGGCAACACTCTCTGAAGCCGAAAGAAACTACGACATCTATGACCTAGAGCTGCTCGCAATAGTCAAGGCCCTGCGAAACTGGCGACCACTCCTCGCAGGGGCTCCCCACAAGATCAAAATCTATTCGGACCATCTAAACCTACAATACTGGAAGTCTCCGCAGAAGATTAGCAGACGAGTCGCCAGGGAAGTACTTGAACTCTCTGAGTACGACTTCGAAATTCATCACATTAAGGGAAAGAACAACGGACGGGCAGACGCACTGTCGAGACGACCAGATTACAACCAAGGAGCCGAGGACAACAGCGAAGTAGTAGTCCTACCCCCCGAGATCTTCGTACGAACTCTCAACGTCGCACGAACCTTCATCGCAAACCCGAACCTACTACAACCGCGTCACCAGCAGGACGAACAGGTGATCAAGCTGTGGGTCGACCCTTATCATCTCAAAAAGATACAAGGAGAGTGGTACAAGGACGGCAGGTTCGTAATCACAGGACCAGCATCGACTCAACGCGTACTAATACATGACCATCACGACTTACCGGTACATGGTCATCCGGGGATTGCGAAAACTCAACGCATCTTGGAGAGGCACTACTGGTGGCCACGACTCCGAAAGGACGTATATGAGTACGTACAGGGTTGTGCAGAGTGTCAGAGGAACAAGGTCAACACAAGACCCATACGGGCCGCGCTGCATCCCATCACGCCAATACTAGAAGCCATGCCGTTCCACACGGTGGCGGTAGACTTCATCACCAAACTCCCCGTCTCCAAGGGGTACGACAGTATACTGACTGTCACAGACCACGACTGCAGCAAGGCCTCCGTCTTCATCCCATGCCGAGAGGAAATCACCGCAGAAGAAACGGCGGCTCTGTACATCGCCCAGGTGTTCAGACGCTTCGGATTGCCACGCAAGATAATAAGTGACCGCGACCCCCGCTTTACGTCTAAGTTTACTAGAGAAGTATGCCGCATTCTGGGGATCCAACAGAACATATCAACGGCATATCATCCGCGTACTGACGGGCAGTCCGAACGAACCAACCAGTGGCTGGAGCAATACCTCCGCTTCTGGGTAAACGAGCGGCAAGACAACTGGGAAGCCTATCTACCAATCGCCGAATTCGCGCACAATAATTGGCCGCACGAACACACCAAAGAGTCGCCGTTCCAACTCCTGATGGGGTATAATCCACAAGCGGATTGGACGGATAAGCCATCTCCCATTCCCCTTGCAACAGCACGACTGACACAGCTGAAAGAAGCTAGAGATAACGCCCAGCGTCTCATACAGAAGGCGCAAGAGTCATGGGTGCGCAACAGAGATACGCCCAAATTCCGCATCAACGACCTTGTATGGCTTGAAGGCAAACACCTTCGAACCAATCAACCTACAGCAAAATTAGCGGCGCGACGCCACGGACCCTTTCGGGTGGTACAGGTGATGTCCCCTTACAACTATCGGTTGGAACTTCCCACGCAGTGGAACATCCACCCAGTGTTTCACATCGATCTTCTCACACCGTACAAGCAAACTTCCCTACACGGAGAAAACTTCACACGACCACCGCCCGAACTGGTAGATGGGGAAGAAGAATACGAGGTCGAGGCCATTCTAGATGCTCGGCACTTCGGCAGAGGGAGACGTCTTCAATACCTGGTCAAATGGAAGGGGTACCCAGACTCGGAGAACCAGTGGGTCAACAAAGATGACGTCTTTGCGCCGGAAGCGCTTCGCCTGTATCAGGAAGCACGGACCCACGGTAAAAGAGATAAAGTGGGAGTCGCTCGGACAGAGGACAGTCATCCCCTCTTCCTTCGCTCAACTATCACTCTCATGCCCACTTCCCCTCTGCGACATGTCACACAGGCGCAACTCCTCGACTCCCTCGCAGAAGACGCCCGCACCCTCTTGGCTGAGGACAGCGACACCGAAGTACCCAACACTCAGCTCACGCCATGGGCACCTCTTGCACCGACAGAGGGGCCTATCACCGCACAAGAATGGGCCACCGTCGTCACCAGATTCCCCGACCCGACAACTACCCCCGACGACGACCGAGCCGTCGTCCACGTCTTCCGAAACGATCGCGGCGAACGCGAACCCATCGCCGCTATCCCCCCAAGCGACGACCTCATCGGCGTTCGCGGAATTTTCCCGAGCAACGACCAGCGTTCAAGCGCTGATGGAGTACGAGTTGGAGGGTTGGAAGAGGGTAGCGGCGGCGTGGCAGAAGGAGCAGCTGGACTCAGCAGCGGCCCGACTGAGAGAGATGCGCGAGCGACGGCAGCGATGGCGGCAGCTGAGGCTGGCCATGACGACGAAGATTATTACCCGGCGAGACACACCTTCCTTCGAACGAAACGCGACCCTGATAATCCCCTCATCACACCCTGGCTCGTCTACTCCGACGGGTCCCCCATGTATCGAGGACGTGTGCGCGTGCCTGGCGCCGCCGATCACCGTCCGTTCACCGCCGCCGAGGACCCCGCGCATGTCATTGCGCCTGAAGGGTTCCGGGCGAACCGACGACCCCATCACATTCGATACCCCATCACCGGGCCCGACGGAGTAGAGAGGGACGCGTCGCACGTCCAAATCATTGGAGGGGCGGACCCCCTTATCTTAGGAGTTATACCGGGCTCGCCGCACGTCTATGGTAAGCCTTTCTACGCCGAACCCCACGTATCCGCGGCGCTCCGCCCCACGTACCCGCACGAGGACCTTGTCGTCTTCGAGGCGGACAAGATCACCGACCGCGCACTCAATCGTATCAACGATGAGTCGCTCACCGCCGAGGTCACGCGCTTCCGCGCGGCCAGTTACGAGTTGGATCGGCTCAGGGCGCGGGTGAGTCAGCTTCGCGCTATGATCGAGTGCGCACAGGACGACCGGCGCGACGCGATCTACCGTTTGGAGCGCGCCACCGCGTTAGAACGTATCGCCGACGAACAGCGCGACTGGCCGGCCCGCGACTTTCGATGAGCCTGGGGTCTCACGCTAAAAAGGGAGGTGATGTTACGTTTCGGACTTGTACGACTAAGGACCCTTACTGTACCGGTTGCAACTACGGCGGTAAGGTAGATTAGTTGCGGACTTAACCACGGTGATACGGCAGTGCGATAGGTGATACGGGTACGATAGCTGACTGATGACCGACGCCACTAGTACAGGTACTAGTAGTAGTAGGGTTTAAGTTGTTTCTGCGATACGTTGGACGCTACCTACTGTGACTCATAGCAGCGCTTCTAAGCCTGCTCGTTTGTGTATTTAAACTGTCTTGTGGAGACCAAGATACGCCATCTTGGTCTTCTTGAATCGTCACTTGTTTGTCTCCTCTTTCAACGTCTTCTTCCTCTCGCGTCTCCATTAAGTCGTGCACCTCCGAGTGTTCACCTCTGCTCACGCTTGGACCTCCGTGTCTTCAAGACTCTGTCGCGTCTGGGCCTTCGTGCCTTCAGAATATTCGCTAAGTTGTTACCGCCTCTATAGAGCTCAAGTCGAGCTAACGTCGTGACGGCGTTACAAGCCGACTCTACCAACCAGCAGCCCACCGTTAGCACGGAACCTACGGGACTTTCAGCGGGGTTAGACAAGGTGCGTCAGCATTTGGAGGTATATTCTACTATCTCACCCACAGCCTTTAGGACGCTCGCGCAGATGCCGCGTCGCTCAAGCTCCTTCAAGTGCCAGAGCTCCTGACCTTGTTCAGCGATAACAAGCTCAGTGCCCCAAAGTCGAGGCGCAAGGACGGTACGTCGTACATCCCAACTAAACCCCTTCATATTCACTGTAACTGGTACAGATCTTATTGCGGTCATTGTCAACTCCCCCGAATTCTCACATATTCTCAAGTCGACCGTCACGGAAATTATCGGGAGGGTAAGACTACCATTGTCTGAGGTATCCGACACTGACTCCATATTCCAGCGCAAGCTTGCGCCGAAGAAGGGGTCCCAAAAGCAAGTCGCTGCAGGACAGTAGGACAGTAGTATTTGCGCACCACTGTGCTCGTATTTGACAAGTTCTGGGGGGATTTTTACTAGCATTTGGACCTACCGACATACATACACATAGAGTACCGGACCTGGCATGACTGCCGGTCGAAAAATTTGACTACCATTTGACTATGAAATGACCAGAAAGTACGCGGGACGACTACGAGTGATCAGTAAATGACAGCAACTGACTACCTGAGTGACCCGAATTGACGGCAAATGACTTAAATTGACGGTAAATGACTTACATTGTGCTGGCGCCGACTATGGATTTGTCTGTCAATGACTTGGTGTGACTTTTGGAGACTTGGATTGTTCCCGGAATGATTCAAATCGGACTGAAATTGACTACAGATTTATCGTAAATGACTTAATGTGACTACCAGACAACCGGGATTATACCTAAAATGACCCTGTCTAGATGACTGATTGACCAAAAACGACTACGGACTACTCGGATTGCCCGCGTATTGACTTTGGTTGACTTCGGCAAAGTCCCTGAACCCAACTATTTGTAGTCGTTTGTAGTCAATATATAGTCAAATTGTAGTCAACCGAAGTCGGAAATCTTGCAAATAGTCAAATTTTGTCATTTGACTACATTTGACTACCCGGTGACTATTTCGGACTACCAGCCGACATCGGCTGACTTTTCCTTTTTTACTGAGCGTGATCCGCCACCGCCACCAAAGTAATGCCCTGATGGGATACGTGATGTTCGGGCCCAGGCTCAGGGACCACAGGATGCTAGCTCAGTCGCGGATAGAAGACGGACTTGGCATCTAAAGATCTGAAGGTGGAAGCGAATCTACAAGCGCACTCTCTGCAATACCCACGAGCTGTCGTGACAAGCTGTCGGAGACAGTCTGTTCGCCAGAGTCCGGCAACAAACTCTCGTAGCTTTCGACGACAAATAGCGAAAGAGTCGCGGAAAGAAGACCAGTCTGCTGGAGAAAAAATAGTCAAAAAAAACGCGGGAAATCAAAAATGCTGAAGTCATGGGACGCACACACGGAGAAGAGGATGTCCTCCGTAGTATGACCTGTGCGACATTCTGCCTAGATTTAGAGAACTCCGGATCTTAGAGGTATCACTGTAGACGTGGCCTTCGAAGCTGTCAAGAAAATTGGGTTTCTCCGTGAGTCGCTAGTAAATATCAGCGCCAATGACCACACCATCTGTTGCGTTGACACTATCTTGGGATGTATCTGTGAAAATCGTTTTGGCATGGACCACACTAGCGATTACGCTCCACAGGTGCTCTCACCCTCTCGGTGTACCCCGGTGGTACAGTACTCGTTGTCGACGCAGTGGTGATAGTCTGGTATAGCCATTGACAAGGGTATACTATATAGCTCACCGGCAACGTGATTAAGCGTCGTGCCAGCACCATCAACTCGTCCGTGGTCCAAGCAACTCTTCTCAGATCTAAAGCCAATCTCGAGACCGACGCGTCCCGCGACTGGGGTAGCATTATGTGGAGGAGTCTGGCCCAGGCTAATGACGTCTGCTTGTCATAAACACATGTGCAATTACTGTGGGGCGCAAACCAAGCGTCACGACGGCACAGATACACGTAGTTCGTCCTATTTCAAGTCCGCCTGTCTCCTCAACTAAGTGAGCTGATCGCGCAGCTAAGCCATTCTATGAGATGCTGTACCAGTGAATTTACAGGACCAACGCACCGTGAAGTGCCGGTGTGAGTCTGAGTTGCAGTATCCCGGTCACATCACACACATGTCAGGTGAGGCCGGTTCCATCAGTCATTGAACAGACAGCGAACTGGCCCTTGCACAGTTGGGAGTCACACTAAATTAGCCTGGTAATTCAGACTAGAGCGCCCATCAGATTACAGCAAAGCCCACTTTCCTAGAAAGGGAAAGATTGCATTTCCGCCGTGTCCGCCGCTGCCCTGTGCTTGAAATTTGAAATTTCAGGTTGGTGCATGTGATCGATTGGCCATGCGGCAGCAAATGTCGTCTGTTGTTCTTCGACTTCCTCAGTTCGCATGCTTTCCCTTCGATCCCCAGGAAATGACTGATGGCAGCCAGCGACCATCCGGTCTAGATTATGCGAGCTCACCTGTGTGGGAGGGATCCGCGTTCTGCGTCACAAAATGATCTCGAAGATCTCCGAGTGAGGTTGATTGCGACCTAATTGTTTTCTGACAGCTTCGGTGCGGGCGCCTTCGTGAGAAACATGTACTTTGACGGCAGAGCGTGCTGGCACAAGGAATGGACGCTTCACGAACCCCATCGTGCGCTCCGCCGCATTGATAACCTACATCAGGTTAATCAATGACCAACTCCAATCCCCATATAAGTCGTGACCCCAATTTCCCGTTACGGCTCATCCCTGCCATGTCTCTTCCCGACCACGATGTCGACCTTGAGCAGGGGCAGGTGTCAGAGCTACCACCTGATGTGGGCACATCTAGTATATCCATCATCTTCTAGCACTGTTGGTCGAGTTGTTTATTCTTGACGTCCTAGGTCCAACTTCTGGTGGGCAACAACACGCAGAACTTCTGGGATCCATAAGACATGCGAGCGTATACCAAGGTCCGGCCGTGAACCAGCGCCATTATCGTTCGCCCGCTGACCTCGATATGTTGTTCAGATCTTGGCCTTTCACTCCCACATCCCGTAAGCGTTGGGATGCCGGACGGTACGACTGAACGCGGAGGTGAGTTGATGTTGACAATACTGGATTCATGTATCGACATACGTATACCAGAGTCAGTTCGTCCTACGTCAGTCGTTTTGCAGGTACAGAATACTGAACGAGAAGGTGCGCGGAATTTGCCTTTTAACGATCACGTTTCTCACGATGCACCTAGATCCCACGAATACCCGTAGACAAACACCTTCCGTGAGACAGGACACGTCTCAGATCCCGGGTTAGTGGCACCTTGTTCTCGTGACGTCTCCAAAGTGCTCAATCTTCGTCTAGGAAATACCACTCGTTCCCAAGGCGTGAATTACGGCCCAGGTAAATTGCTTTTATAGGGAAGTAAGACAGGGTCTTGACGCGTCTTGCTACTTTTTCAAGGGGAAATCTTCGGGGATCCCTCGAGACAAATGTGGACGCTATTTCTCTCTCAAATTGAGAAGTACGACCGAGAGATAACCGACCACTTGAAAAGTGACACCGACGGCGTTCTTGTCTTTGTTCGTCTCTTCCAATCTGCATGTCTCTTTAAATTAACTCTTTCAATAGACCGGTCTGTTCTCTGCGACCGTCGCAGCGTTCGTAATCGAAAGTTATAAGAAATTGTCGGTCGATTCAAGTGATCAGACTGTCACTCTACTTTCCCAAATGTCACAACAACTCGTTGGCATCTCGAACGGAACCACCTTGCCCACCCCACCCCCTCTCAGTAACTCCCCACCCAACCTACCCTCAGCCGTCCGCGTTAATATCCTATGGCTCCTCAGCCTGGCCATCAGCATAACCTGTGCCCTTCTCGCCACGCTGATCCAGCAGTGCATCAGACGGCATATGGCATTCTCGTACCTTCATGACATGCCACATGAGCGCGCACGAGTACGCACCTTCCTGTTCACTGGGATGGAACATTTTCGGATGAGACAAGTGGTGGAGGCAATCCCAATGTTACTTCATATATCCGTATTTCTTTTCTTCGCTGGCCTTGTCGACTTCTTCCTCCTGTTCAACCAAACCGTTGCCTGGGTGTTCATCGGATGGATCGGACTGTTTGTGTCCGTATATGCGGCTATGACAATCATCCCAAACATTATCTTCAGCTGTCCTTACCGCACTCCATTCACCGGTTTATTCTGGAGACTGTCGCAGCTGCTAGCCGTTATCACGTTGGTTTTTACGGGTGCATTCGCGACTAGCCTCGATGGCTTCCTTCGGCACTCATGGGGATTATGGGGACGAGTTTACAGGGGGGCGTCCACGACTATCGCGCCTCTTTTGGACAAAGAGAAACTGGTGAAACAGATCGCGACCCATAAGCACTGGTTCAGCGAAGGGCTACACCAACGTGTTGTGTCAAACGCAATCAAAGTCTCGTCACTGGTGGACAGAGAAATGCTGATCTGGACACTTTCGAGGCTCGACGAAGACAGGGAAGTTGAAGATTACATTTCGCGTATCCCGGGATTTTTCGACTCGCGCGTGGTCCCCGAAGCCTTGCGAACGATGCTTGGCCTCATGGATTCTCCATCAAATGGTAACGATTCCATCCTCGCGGTGCGACTTGGTGGCCTTCTGAAGACATGTCTGCCAACTACGTCTGGTATAGACCCCGATGTCGGCAAGAACCGTCTCGACATATGCCTTACAGCTATCTGGTACTATACGAAGGCTTATAAGCGACCCAACTCGAAAGGGATCCCTATGTCCAAGTGCTTCCGAGGGCTGTTCGCCGATGAAAACGAGATGAACATTCTTTTGGCAAACGACGACGTTCATACTAAAGTTATGGTGCTATGTATGGGTTCGCTCCTTGTTGCGAGACTTACGGAGGAGATGCGTAGCCAAACAGCAAGTCCCCAAGTCTCGGAAGGAGAACTGGTGTTTCTCAAGAAGGCACTGGGCCCATTGTGGCGACTTGACTTGGCTGGTCACAAGCCAACACAGCTCACGAACCTAGACTCGATGCTGGGCGACTTAGAGAAAGTCACTAAAGAGTACATGCCCGCAGGCGGGACGCTTGGCCACGAGGTTCTCGACACGATGAATATCCTGGTTGAAGATGTCGTAGACACCATTTCATCTCTTCCCTCAACGAAACACCAGGGACCCGATCTATCAGTTCTCAAACGTGCCCAGGGATTACTCAAACGGTGTCTGACGCTGTCCGAACAATGTGGTGCAGGCACCCACCTTGGCGGCCTCATGAGAAGTGACGCGTTGGATTCATTGGTCAAGATACTTGAAGGCCTTGACACCAAGCTTGCGGAGCACGCAAGTTCACACCCCCATTCCGACTCATCCGCGCATATTCACGGCCCCGATGAAGAGGTACAGTTGACAACGCATGAAGATGGTACGCCGCATAATTTCCTGTCCAGTACGATCAGCGCAGCGCCATTGATGGACAAGGAAGCACTGGCCTCGACACTTGCCGAACTCTATGAGGACGACGAGTTTGAAGCCTTTGTTGCTCGCATCCCCACTCTTTTTGACTCTGATGTCTCCGATGCATCCCTTGACAACATGCTCGATCTGATGGCCCCTTTAAGCGGAAGCGAGTCTACACTAGCCCCTCGTCTGCGCAAGTTCTTCAAGGCATGTCTTCCAGGGAAGTCCACTCTGGGCCCCGATGTCCGAAAAAACCGTCTCCATGTTTGCCTCGCAGCAATCTGGTCATATGCAAGGGCATATTGTACTGACCCCCACAAAAGACCTATTCCTGAACACTTCCAGAGGCTATTTGCCGACCCGAACGACATGGGCCTCCTTTCGGCAGATGGGGACGCCGACACTCGAGTCATGGTGTTATGTATCAACTCGCTGCTCGCTACAAAAGTCGTGGAGGACATCCGCCATCGATCAAGGAATCCGACCATGTCCGACGGGGAATTGGCCTTTTTACAGAAGGCCCTAGGCCCGTTCTGGCGGCCCGGCCTTCCCCTAGTCAGCCCCGGACCGACGGAGCTTGCGAATTTGCTCACTATGCTTGATAGCCTGGCCAAGCTCGCTCATCAGGAAACATCCACTCCGGAGACTTTCGGACGTGAAGCTTCGGAGACGCTAGACATCTTAGCGAGGGTCGTCCAGGACAGTCTACCGGAAGACCCGCCTGCAGAGCCCTGGGGGTCGTCTGAGTCGGTGATCGGGCATTCCAGTGAAGCGCTCCAACAGTGCCTGTTGTTACTCAAACAGATGAGCGAAGGCGAAGATGGCCGTCACGGCCTCGTGAAGGGCGCTTGGGTGGACGCGCTGATTGGGAGGCTGAGCGACCTCGATGCCAAGCTTGCGCCTCCTACTGCCTCAGATCCCCCTCACCCTCGTCTACGTACTCAAAGCAACTCCTTCGGGGAAGCGCCATCGATGATCAACCTCTTGGTCACCCCAACGTCTGAAAACAACCCCAGTGAGGAACAATACGCGGCTACTATCCGCGAACCTGAATTATTTATGGGACAACAATACTCGCGGGTGCATACTCCATTCCATTATCAACCCTACTTGTTGCAGCACCACCAAGGTTAGGCGATCCAGGAGGACCCGATAGCTGTATAAGGTGGTTGATGTCGGGTAGCCGGAGATCTTCGGTCCTGGTTTAGGATTGTGGAGGGTTTACGTCGATTGTAATTCAATAGTGCAAGCGTAGGATGTCCATACTACAAAATGTGCGGGATCCATCACGTTAGAGCTCGTATAATGGGCTACTGCTGGTTTCAAAAAGATGTGGATAAATGCATTTTCGAAAACACGCTTCAAGCTGTCTATTGAGCGCTCTAGGCCCCAGACCGGAACGAAGGCTCCGTGGTCCAAAGAAGGTAGATGGTGGGCTGTGGCTGCTTGTGTGTAATAGCATGCTGGAAAACACAAACCATATGTCGCATTGACCAGCTTCCCATTGCAGCAAACGGGCATAGTCCATGGCCTGCCTATGGACCACAGATCTTCGTTCCGACCTCAGAGGCTCAGAGAGCAATAAACATGCGTGTTTTCGAAAGTGCCGCATTCAAGTTGTTCCGCATCTTTTTGGAAAGAGCAGTAATTACTTCAAGTGCCTGTGGCTTCAATCACATGCCATACGCCTGACTACTAGTACGTGCTCGACCAACCGAGCTGCCGTGCGTCTGCTTCCGTGAACTAATGTATCCTTCAAAGTATTCTTACGAGTTTGCGCAGCGATGCTGGCTGCGGTCCGCGGCCTACCCCAGGGCCAGGTGATATTAATTACATTGCTTCTGCTACGTCCTCGCGAGGTGGAGGTTCAAGTTCATATTGACAGCCTGATTGCTGTGTATGTACCCTGTCATTTATCCTATTCAGCGGACCTTTCCTGAGACACCCTCACAGGTCAGTATCGGTCATACATAGACAAATACAGTCTCGCACGATACATCTAGGCGTGTGACAAATGGCGCGGGAACATTCAACCATGGTTAATGGACAATCGTACTTACGCTGTGACGGTGGTGGCAATCCGGAGACCGTGATTATACGGTTTCCATCTAGCGGGATGGGGTATCTTCGCTTTGTGTTTGACAGCTGAAATTCAGGCGCACCGCCCGTGGAGATGATATGCACTTTGAATGACGGACAACCAATCATCTTCACATTCTCCATCACAGAGAGGCAAACATCGAACGGCAATCGCCAACGTTCGCGCTGATAAATTGTGCCCGCATTTATCGCTCGGGTGTAGTTGATTTATGCTGTCCTCTCCTGAGTCGAATGCTGACGTTGAGAGGGGGCAGGTGCTGGAGCAACCCCCTGGCGTGGACACATCTGGTGTGTCTAAATATCCTCGTGCTGTTGATATTATTACTTATTACTGGTGCGCTAGGTGGTGGTCTATTGACCAGTGAGCAGCTGCGTATAGGACATCAAGGGTCCATCGGACGTGCGAGTACAGTCCAAGGTGCGGTGTGCTTATGAACCTGCCAACGTCACTCGTGTTTTAATCTCGGCTTGCTGTTCAGACATTGGCTCCAAGTTTTCTCTCCCTAGCCCTGAAAGTCCTGGAATGTCGCACAGTGAGACAGGACGTTGGGGTGGGTGGCCAAGTTTAGATCGTATTCCCCGGTGTATATCTTACCACACAACTCCAGGTCTAGAGGCTGCTCACTCTACGCTACCTTTTTCGCATGTGCAGACTACTGGACGAGAAGGTACGCAAATCTGTTCTTCTCACTGACGTTTCTTATGGGGTACCCAGACTTTGTGAGTACCCGTCCAGATGCGCCTGCGGAACAGGGCTCGGCGGCGTTTAGAATCCCACGTACGTGGAGCCATGTTTTCACGACAACCCGAGATACTCAAGCTTCGTCTAGGAGATATCACCCGCCCCCAAGGCGTGGATTACGGCGCGGGTAAGTACATCGGTAATGAAAGAAGTCTAGGTCTTGACACTCCTTTCTGAAGCGGCAATCTTTGGCGATCCCTCAAGACAAATGTGGACTCTATCTCTCTCCCAATTTGAGAAGTATGACCGAGAGATAATTGACCGCTGGAAAAGTGACACTGATGGTGTCCTTGTTTTTGTTCGTAACTCTGAATATGTTCATCTTTCCCTCGAAGTTGACCTTTTCAACAGACCGGTCTGTTCTCTGCGACCGTCGCGTCGTTCGTCATCGAGAGCTATAAGGGGTTATCCGTCGATTCAGGCAGTCAGACCGTCGTTCTGCTTACCCAAATGTCACAACAACTCGTTGGCATCTCGAACGGAACCACCTTGCCCACCCCACCCCCTCTCAGTAACTCCCCACCCAACCTACCCTCAGCCGTCCGCGTTAATATCCTATGGCTCCTCAGCCTGGCTATCAGCATAACCTGTGCCCTTCTCGCCACGCTGATCCAGCAGTGGACCCGACGCTATATGGCACTTTCGTACCTTCATGACATGCCACATGAGCGCGCACGAGTACGCACCTTCCTGTTCACCGGGATGGAACATTTTCGGATGAGGCAAGCGGTGGAGGCGTTCCCGATGTTACTTCATACATCCGTATTTCTTTTCTTCGCTGGCCTTGTCGACTTCTTCCTCCTATTCAACCAAACCGTTGCCTGGGTGTTCATCGGCTGGATCGGGTTGTTTGTGTCCGTATACGCGGCTCTAACGGTCATCCCAAACATCATACTTAGCTGCCCTTACCACACACCGTTCACCGGTTTATTGTGGAGACTGTGCCAGCTGCTAGCCATCGTAGGGTTGACCCTTAGGAACACAGTCACGATTACCCTCGATACCTTCCTTCAGTTCATATGGCGCCCAAATCACGGGGGTGCGTCCATAGGTATCAAGTCTCTTCCAGGGAGGCAGAAATTGGTGGAACAAATTGCGGCCCATAAACACTGGTTCGCCAAAGGATTGCAACAGCGAGTTGTGTCCAACGCAATCGAGACCTCGTCACTGGTGGACAGAGATGCGCTGATCTGGACACTAACAAAGCTCAACGAAGTCGATGAGGTCGAAGATTACATTTCACGTATTCCAGGTTTTTTTCGGCTCGCGCGTAGTCCCTGAAGCATCGAAGACAATGCTTGGTCTCATGGACCCTCCCCCGAGTGGTGGCGATTCCGTACTTGCCGCGCGACTTAGCTGCCTGTTGAATACAAGCCTACCAACCGGCGTAGATCCTGGTGTCGACAAAAAGCGTCTCCACATATGCCTTAAAGCTATCTGGTGCTACGCAAAGGCATACTGTCAGAACGACCGGAAAGGGTTCCCTATGTCAAAGTGTTTCCGAAGGCTGTTCGTCGACGAAAACAAGATGAACACTCTTCTGGCACACGACGACCTTCATACCAAAGTCATGGTGCTCTGTATGAGGTCGCTCGTTGTTGCGAGACTCGTGGAGGTTGCGCATAGCCAAACAGAAATCCTTCAGGTTTCGGAGGGAGAACTTGTATTTGTCAAGAAGGCGCTGGGCCCATTATGGCGACTCGACCTGGCTGATCATAGGCCAATGGAACTTACGAATCTAGACTCGATGCTCAGCGAATTAGCAAAAGTTGTCAACGAGAAATTGGGTGAAGGCGAGACGCTTGGTCACGAAGTTCTAGAAACGATGAACATTTTGGCCGAGGGTGTCATCAACAGCATTTCTTCCCGTACCACAATGAAACACCAGTCACTCTACCTGTCAGCTCTCGATCGTGCCCGCAGAACACTGGAGCGGTGTCTGTCGCTGTCCAAACGGTGCGGTGCAGATACTCGTCTTGGCCTCCTGAGAAGTGACGCGTTCGACTCATTGACCAAACTTCTTGGAGATCTCAACGACAGGCTCGCACGCCACGTGGTTCCAAGCCCTCACCCCGAGTCGCACGCGTATGCTCATAGCGTTAACCAAGGAATGGAGTCCATGACGGAAGACAGAACACGGCGTAGTATTATAGCCAGCACAATTGACGCTACGTCACCGATGAACGAGGACGCGCTGACCTCGACACTCGCCGGGCTCGACGACGACGACGAACTCGAAGCTTTTATCGCCCGCATCCCCAATCTCTTCGACTCTTACATCGTCTCCGGCACATCTACTTACGTCATACTTGATCTAATGGCTTCGGGTGGCGGCGAGACAGCATTCGCCTCTCGTCTGCACGAGTTCTATAGGGCATGTCTCTCAAGGAAGCCTACCTTAGATCTTGCTGTTCGAAAACGTCGTCTCCACGTTTGCCTCACCGCGATCTGGTCCTATGCAAAGGCATATTGTAATGCTGACCCTTACACGAAGCCTATACCCGAACACTTTCAGAGGCTATTTGCCGACCCGAGCGACATGGACCTCCTTTCAGCGGACGAGGACGCCCACGGTCGAGTTATGATGCTCTGCATCAACTCACTGCTTGCTATAAAAATTGTAGAAGACGTTCGCCATCGATCAGTAATTCCGCCTGTGTCAGAAGGAGAATTGACCTTTTTACGGAAAACGTTGGGCTCGTCCTGGCAGCCTGGTCTCTCCCTACATAGCCTTGGACCGAGCGAGCTTGCGACGTTGTTCGCAATGCTCGATGGGCTAGCTATGCTTTCTCCGCGGGAAACGCCTTCCATTGCGACACTTGGACATGAAGCTTCCGAGACGTTGGAAATTTTGGCGAAGAACGTTCTGAACAAGCTTCCGGAAGACCCACCTCCAGAGCCTTGGGGACCATCCGCGTCAGCAGTTGGGCGCTCCCTTGAAGCGCTGGAACGGTGTTTGTCATTACTCAAGCAACTGAACGTAAGCACAGATGGCCTCGTGAAGAGCGCTTGGATGGGCGTGCTGATCGGGAGATTGAACGACTTTGGGGCTAAGCTCGCACAGCCATATTCCCTATTCCACGCACAGCCCCCACGGACGCCTATTCAAAACCCCTCCCAGGAGGACATGCAATCGATCATGAATCAAACTGTCGCTCCAACGTCTGAAGGAGATCCCTCTGGCGGGAAATATACGATCAGGCCATAACTTGAAAGATAGCGGTCAGGGTAGTACTCGTAGACGTCTGTCACCAAGGGAGTCTAGGGATATTCCCTTGGATGGATAAACGTATTGGTACGAGACGGCCGGTGTTATAGCCTTATACCGTTGTACTAAGTGATTGATTGGTGATTGATTAGCGGAGGACGTCTCGGTATCCCCATGCAGAGCGAATGCAGTGATTGTATCATGATTACATCACATAATGACTTACGATGCAACCGGCATACTAGTGGGTAGGAAAGGAAATCCAGTAGGAAACAAGATGCCGAAGTTTTCCGGCCGGTTTTCCCTGTTCTGCTAGGAGATCGCGGTTGGTTTATCAAAGTCGCGGTATCACGTGACTGGGCCTAGGCATTAATAGAGCTGGAACTATCGTACCGGAATGCTGCCGGATCACTCGATCACTCATCGGTCACTGAAGAACACACCTCGCCATGCTCAAGGATGCAGTCCGGGTGACAGATATAGTTAAATGGTCAAATGATTAGGACATATTGGCTTATTCTAAGCCGGCACTCTGGTATTTCAAATCTTCCACTCCATCACACAGGCGTTAGCAATCTCGGGATGGATAAATTGCGAAGCGCGAACTCGGAGGTGACACCCCCGGGTAGTGTCCGTTCGAACTCCGTGCATCTTCCATTCGTTCATTGGGACGTCTGATTTGCGCCTTGATAGAGCCCGTGCTAACCATAAGTATCCCTTATTGCTCTCCCGCGTTTTCTATGTGAATATGGTCCGAGGATGATATAAAGCCAGCAGCCCTCAAACCGCAGTAAAGCGTCTGTTCAGACCCCCCCTCCGATATGAGCACCGCTTTCGATGTCGACCTCGAGATGGGTCATTTATCCCGGAATAGTATCGAGGCGACTACGATTGGTGCGTTGATGATTGCTAACACGACGTCTGAGCACACTGTTGAAGAACCGTACCAGATGATTACGACTTCATTCACGATAACTACTACGGGGGACCACAAGCAGGTACGAGCACCTACGGAACGTGTTCATCCGTGTAGCTCACCCCAAAATTGTTTCCCCAGACGCGTCCGGTCCAACGCAAGGTTATGCCAACCTAGCTGTTGGAGTGAGCGGCTCAGTCGGTATGTGCCGGTCGCCTGGGAAGAGGCTTGTCATCCTGATGACCATTTCCAAGGTCACAGCCACCGTGGCTCACCCAGGAAGATGTGGGGTCTCCATCCCACCAGATACAAAAAGGATAATGGTGCGGTATTCAAAAATGGGAAAGGTCATATAGAGAGCATCCTCCTCTTTGTGCGTTGCGCATGTCCCGCCTTGAGCGCGGATTCCCACGATTTGACCCCCCGCCACCTTTTTTTCGCCCCTTCGTCGACAGACTGGTTTATTTTCTACAACGATTTCGCTGTTTATCCTCGGAAGCTACAACAAGTCGTCGCCTGACCCCGACGAACAGACCGTCGCCCTACTCAACCAAGTGTCACAGCAGCTTATGGGAATCTCGAGGGGCACGCCTTTGGCTCTACCTCCAGATCCCATACTGTTCAGACCCAGCTCACCTGCCGTTCGAGCTAGCATCATGTGGCTCCTAAGCCTGGGATTGAATATCGCCTGTGCTATCTGGGCAATACTTTGGTATCAACGATACTCTGACTCGGTAGGTCAGAGCGGCGAACCACACAGGCGCGCGCGAGGGCGCGCCTACCTTTTCTCGGGGATTGGCCACATTGACATGGAGCATACAGTGGAGGCAATATGGGTGCTGCTCCACACCTCAGTGCTATTGTTCTTCATCGGCCTCCTCGACTTCCTCCTCCGGATCAACAAAACCCTCGCATACGTCGTTCTCGCGTACATCGTTCCCTTTGCGTTCGTGTACACCGCAGCAGTCCTTCTACCATATTTCTTCTCAAACACTCATTATTTCACACTGTCTACCAGTGGGTCGCGGAAGTTATCGCAGCTAGATAACCGACCCCTTGCAAGCCAACCTCAATTCCATCATCCTCCCTACGTTGGGGAGGGGGCGTGGCCGGATGACCACGAACATCGAGATTGTCAAGTGGCGGTCGCCCATAGCGAGTCAAATTACCGTCCGTAAGCGCAGGGTCTAGGAAGGGAAGTAATGCGGTCAACGTGGTCAACGCCTATTCGTCGCTGGATAAAGAGGCGCTGACACTAGTTGAACTCGGCGAAGATCGCGAGGTCGAGGATTTCATCGCTTACATCCCCAGATTTTTCGGCTCTCACATCACCCCCGACGCAGCGGCCACGACGCCGGATCCTATGTGTACCTCCTCAAGTGGACACGACACGATTTGCACCTTTCCGTCAGAATTTACGACCCCCGAAAGACCTGCCTTCCCCGATCGTCCGGTCTGGACCCCCACACTCCGACTCGTTGCCTCGATGCGTTCCTCGGCGCCATCTGATGTTACCCAAAATCACATCACAAGCCTGACCTGAGACATAGGGGGGGCCTCCACCTCGTTAATTCCGCACGCTCTTCTCCGATCTCGAAGACACGGGCACCGGTAAATTACAAGTCCTTGTCTGGAGGTCTTTTTGGACCTCGTTTGCCTTAGGGTCACCTTTAGCTTTAGAACCTTTTTCCATGTGCTTTCGAAACCTTTCATATTACCCTTTAGATGATCTACGAGCTATTGAATACTTGAGCAGGTCCGCACACTAGAACAAGCTGAACAAGTAAAGTCGTCACGTAGATGACATACGGCTCAAAGGAGGGGACGACGACAGCAATGGAATTTACAGTACCTCTCCGGGTAACTTAGTGGTAGTCGTGGGTATCCGCATTGAATTTTCTAAACACTTTTTTTTTGAACCATTTTTATCCCGGATACAGACCAGTCGGCCGAGACTACATTTAGAGACATGAGTTAGGTGGTAACGAATAAAATTTTGCGGGCAGCTAATCCGCATCCATCAGGCCTCCTTTATAATTGGTTGTGCTTATTCGTTAGCGATGATGCAGGGAGGTTATCACCTGGCATCAGACGCCTAGAGTTTCGTAATACGTTACGCGCCCCCCTCAGTCGGGTTCGGGGGGCACATACACGTGGCCCAGATTCGGACTTGAATAGCGCGCGCGTTTCCCGTAAGAAGGTCAGGGAGCGAAGGGCCTTTTTTTTTTTGGAAAGATAGGAGTGTTTTATAGGGGATGGAGTGGCCGTACCTGACCACACCGTATGTGTGCCTCTCAAATTAGTGGCGTTGGTAATGATGGAGAGCGTGAGTGGTTGAGCGATGCGACTCGCCCCACGGGCTTCACAGCGACCGCGGGGGGGTCCGCCGGTCGGAAGAGTGTAGAGTATGGGCTGGTAAAGGCATGGGCCAGTTCCGCATGGCCCACCATGATCTGGAATGCCGTGGTGCATCTGGTGCATCTGGAAAAAAAGCGCCTTCTTGGTCTTCCCGCTCTCTTCCCTCTCACATTCGGTCGCGGCCAGCCATAGTGCTTGTTGCCATCAGGAAACTTTGTGAGCGTGATCTTGTCCGCGAAGCTGGCGATTTGCACCCGGAGCGGTCCCCCTCCTGCTGCTTCCCCCACTTCGCAGCCTACTCCGGGAATGCCCTTCTGCCGCGCACGGTTCGTCTGGTAAGCCACCGATTGAATACAAACCGCTTCTCGTGTAAGCAATCGCAGGGGTGGACCCAGAAGTCTTGATGGCCTCCCAAATCTAGGTGTTAATGAGCGACTCGGCCCTGGAAGCAGGAGGTGAAAGCCGCAGGGACCGCTGACGGAAGGAATCACGTGGTCTGGATCCGCGGGAAGCATCGTCCCGAGCCAGCGACGTGGGAGGAGTTATGGAAGTGCGGGAAGTACTTTAACTTACCTTGCACCAGAAACGTGGGCACGGCCGTGCGTGAATAATGCAGGGGGACTTCTCGAAACCTCATCTTCTCTTCCTTCCCCCGCATCCTGGCCACAGGTAAGGACGCTGCCTTGGTACCAGTATTCTGGCCCGCAGTGGGGCGGCTCCGAGTCTGTCTCGGAAATGACGGCCGTCTGGAGACTCATTCGAGGCCAGCACGACCATCACGAACAAGTCACGCCGGCGAACAACACGCACCATGTAGTATTCACGCTGGAAGATAACGTAGGCACAATGCAAAAGGGGGTGTTCTTGAACCCAAGCCCGTGGTGGGCACGATCGAGAACTGTTGAAATTGAAACCTGGGAAGATGTGTCCGCGCGATCGACGCTCCCCAATTGTGCGCGTCTAGGTCGAGCAGTGTGGGGGAGCAGTGAGTGGGCCGGTGGAGAACACAGCCGGTAGTGTAGTGCGGCCTGGACGGTGTCACCCAGTCACGAGGTGTTTCAGAGTTTCTCAAGCCACGTCCAGTGGTGGAAGCGTCTTCGAGGTGTCAGTTGTCTGGTGCTTATGTAACGTCAACACTCGATTCAAAAATTTTCGCTACTTTTCAGAGTCACAGACAACAAGAAGCGCGACGTATCTTTTCACCATTCACCCCACCTACAGTCATAGACCCTGTTCTAGCTCACTTTTTTTTTGTCTTTTTTCTGGATAAAACCGATTCCAATCGAGGCTTGGGTCACCAGCTCCAATCCCGTCTATCTCAAAAAAATTATGCTAGTGGTTCTCGAACGTAGGCAATCAGTCCGCACCTTGTCTTAGTCTTCTTCAGTCCTCAATTCATTAGAAGTTACCAAATACCGTGCAATCACTTCTGGTCATACATTGTCGACCTCCATACTATTTCGCAGGAGGGCTGCTCCTCGGTGAATCGCTAGTCATCTCCCAAAATACCGTGCAACCATGAGCATATAACCAGCTAAGAACGAATCCTTCGAACATCTTGCCCGCAGATACTTTGAACGCTGGTTACGTGAATATTACCTGGTAAAATTCGATTCGCTCATGGGCTGGCGACGGACAATCAATTCTGGGTTGGAATGCCAACTTTTTGAAGATATCATCGACCAACGAACGGAGTGAAAGTTGGGGAGGCTCAGCCTCGCGATCTCTCAAGAGTGGACTCTCCTCCATGACCCTCCGAAGGTCACCAACACAAGATATTGTGCTAGAAATCCAGTAGTGTCGAAAGCAATGGTACAAAGACCCTGATCTGAGTTGACATGTGGTGGTAGGGGTCGGAAAGAGTAGAACGATGTCGTTGCATCAACTCGAAGATCACAGTACTCACATGCTCAAAAAGGAAGATCATTACGTATGCATACGAAACATGTTCGCTCCCATAACCATACAGTCACAGGTAGGCCGGTCTGCTTTTGTAACAGCCTTTGCTATTTGTCATCGAGGGCTACGATAAATTGTCTCCAGATCCTGGCGATTAGTCTATCGCCACGCTCAGCCAGCTTCATGGGAACTTGACTTTGCATCTACCTTCTGTCTCCAGACACTCCATATTTTTGCAGCAGGGGTAGCAGTGATACATCGCCCTGCTTGGCCAGAATGGCAAACCACATGGTCGAGCACGAGGTGCAGCGCACATACCTTTCTCTGTAATTGGCTACCTTGGAATGCCTACGTTGGAGATGCTGCTCCACGCCTCAGTGTTATTTTTCCCCCTTGCACTCGTGTACGTCGCGGCGATGCTTCTTTTGCATTTCTTCTCAAACACCCACTACTTAACACCGTTCTAATGTAGTAGTGGAAGGTATCGTAGCTAAACGACCGACGCCCTAGAAGCCAGCCTCCATCCCGTCATCCTCCCTACTGTACGTTGTGGAGAGCTTATGGCTGGATGACGGCGGGCTTCGAGATCGTCAAGCGGCAGCGGCGGATACTGTAATGCGTCAAAGTCAAATTGCCATCCGTAAGCGCTGGTTCTAGGAAGGGTTTCAGGGGAGTATTGCGGTCAATGCAGTCGATGGCAATTCATCGCTGGACAAGGAGAGGCTGACACGGACATCGGTCGAACTCGGCGAAGATCGCGAGGTCAAGAATTTCATCGCATACATCCCCGGATTCTTCGACTCATACATCGCCCCCGATCCAAGGGCCACGATGCTAGATCTGCACTCGTCGTCTCGACGTGTACCCTGTGGCCCGATTTGGTATTACGTCAAATCATATTTCAGGTTCGACCCAAGGGAAATGCACACCAAAAATTTGCTAATCGGCGTGACTTTTTTGAACCCATTTTATTCTGGAATACACGCCACAGACAGCCATGATGGATGGACTCGTCGAGATGCTCAAGACGCTCGACGCGAATCTCCTGCTTCGCGCGGGCCCCGATCATACCGTACTCTAGCTCTATTTCCGCGCCAAACTTACGTCCCGGCCACTGGAACGAACGTGCATGCGCGGCCCAGGGATGACCGAGTCTGAGGTACCGAGGCCCCTGGGTCGCTTTAATTGACAGACCGAGCCCGCACAAGGCGCGTAATGACATTGGTGGATCTGCGCTGGTTAGGTGGATGCACACGTCGGCGGCGGGTTCAATTACTTTGATAGAGTGCGATTAGGTCATAACTCGTACACCGCGTGGCGGGACACTCTTTCCCTCGGTTTCTTTGGTACATCGAGGACTGAGATACGTTCTGATAGGTTCTAACAGTTAGCCGGGACCCTCGAGCGTACTGTTGGATATATGATAAGATATTCTACACGTAGTAGATTCGTTCTTACTGCGTGCTGCCGTCTTGGTTGCCGTACAACGTCGAGCAGCCATGCCGTACTGTACGTCGACAGCCTCAGAAACGACATTTATGACTTTTTCATACGTGGCATTAGCTACAGTCTAGGCCGTTGGCGGTTGAAACGTGGTCCAGAAGACCACATTGAGAGGTCCATTCCAGTCCTAGCTCGTCCGAGTCATCGACTCGCTTTGTAGACCTTGTGCGAGCACATCATCACCGCTGATGGTTCTCATCTCTATCACGATGGCCACGACGGCCACAGAAGCTCGCCAGCTCAACGTCCCCACTTCTTACGGCGCAATCGGTGGCAATTCGGTATCCTATCGTAGCACGCACCGCGTTCCACGACGTTTCCGTGGTTCTAGCGCGGTCAGATCAAGCGAGCTATCCTGACTAGGGAGCCTTTACACCCTGGCCATTATGAACAAAGGACCCGACATGCTCGGAAACGTTTCCACGTATAGCCCACGTGCGAGGACGACCTGTCTATTGAGTCACTTCACTGGTGTGTGGAGGGTCAGGTACTGTAAGGGTCGCTGATGTCGGGCAGCGAAGTTTGTGCGCGGGAAACATGGTACTTTGTCCACGTACGGTAGGTTACGATACGATCTGTTGATGACAAGATAGGAGCGCCCTCTTTCTTTCGTCCTTCCATACTGCGCGCACGTGAGCGGATCGGAGAGGCGGGACCCTCCGACAAGAGATGGACGATCGCACCGTTGCCAGGTGTGCAGGCGGTGCGATATGGAGGTTACAGTAATCATGATGCCGGGGATGTCCGATGGGGATTATCATTTCTGAATGAGCTATTGTATCGCGAAAGTTGAGCGGGATTTCCAAGAACGGCGACATGCCGTGGCAATTTTAATGGATTGTCGGGTGAATGGGCCGATAGGAAAGAAGCTCTCTTCGCGCCTCTGGACCTCAGGGAGAAGGATTTATAGTGTGTTTGTCCGTGCAAAGGAGGAATGCATGGACATTCTCCCTGCGGAGAAATGTGTGGGCTGTGAGTGGTATAAAGGAGGCAAGCTGGCTGTGGATTATTTTGGTGGTTAGGTATTAGGATATCCAGGGGCGTCGAGGTCTCGAGGTCTGGATGTGGGTCTATGGCCGAGGCAGATTAGGTCACCCACGTGTCCTCCACTGAATAGAGGGACCAGTGTCCTTATGTGTACTTGGTCCTCTGTTTCTTGCTCTCGATAACCATCGCTCTAAAGCCCTATATAATCCTTTACATACCCTTTACTTCTTCGCTTACACTCTTCCGTATTTCTTCTTCCCTAACCTCTACCATCCCAAATACATACTTACATGGATAGTTTCCACGAACCCCGTCGCGTCCCTGAGCCAATCAAGCTTGAAGACCTTACTTCTGATGTTCTCGCTCGTGAAGCCGAATATCGTGCCAAGGGTATTACCCTCTCTGGCCGTGTCCTCCACGTATGCCACTATCTGCCCATCACCGCCACGCTCCACGCCTCGTCGCGCCCTGGCATTCCCTCCCCACCTTCGACTCCGCCGCAGCCGCCCACTGACATCACCTCGCACACATCTGACCCTACTTCCTCCGCACCCTCTCACGTCCCAGAAAATGCACTTCAGCCAAAGTGGTTGCTTTCTGCGCGCCAGGGCCATGCCGCCATGATCAGCGGCATTCGGTCATTATCGGCGACCCATGAACAGGTCATCATCGGGTGGGTAGGCGACATTGACAGCCCCAATGCCACATCAGGTATGTCCAACACTCCGTTTCCACCCATGACACCTTATTGACCGGATCACGCGCATTTCTTTAGCCGGAGACAGAGTCAAGGTCCCGTCCACTTCACTTTCCGAAAAGGACAAGGCCTCACTCGAGGAAGAAATCGCGAAATTCAAAAGTGAGGATGAAGATACCAAGACGACTTATGTCCCGCTCTTGCTGGATGATAAGGTCGCTCATGGCCACTACGACGGTTACTGCAAACAAAGTGAGATATTCGGCCGCTGCTACGGCGAACTCCATTCATGATGTCATTCTCTTACCATAGCACTCTGGCCCTTGTTCCATTACTTGCTCTGGCAGGATGTATCGCCGAACTCGCTTTCTGCGTCCTTCTCGGCAGATGAGCATTGGGCCCCATACGAGCAGGCAAATGCAGCATTTGCGCGTCGAATTTTGGACGTGTATCGTCCCGGTGATCTCGTTTGGGTGCATGACTACCATCTACTTCTCGTGCCCAAGTTGTTGCGCTTGATGCTCCCCGAAGTTTGCGTCGGTCTTTTTGTTCACACTCCATGGCCAAGCAGCGAGGTCTTCCGGTGCCTCCCACGTATGTACGCAGGAAAATTTGACAAGATGCTATGCTAACATATCCATACATAGGGCGGAAGGAGATACTAGATGGCATGCTAGGTGCCAATCTTGTATGCTTCCAAACATACTCATACTCGCGTCACTTCACCTCATCCTGCGTGCGAGTATGTGGTTATGAGGTTGCTGCGCGTGGTATCGACGTCCAAGGTCATGTTACCGCTGTGATGCATACTCCGGTCGGCGTCGACGCTGAGCGTGTTTCACGTGACCTGTGAGTTTCGGGTTTGGAGGTCATTAATTTTCCGTTTTTGGATGCTGATGTAATCGATCAGCACGCGACCGGGAGTTCAGCCGAAGTTGCAGGCCCTGCTTAAGCTTTACGCCGGTAAAAAGATCATCATCGGACGAGATAAGCTCGACGTCGTGAAAGGTGTCGTGCAGAAGCTCCGCGCATTCGCCAAGTTGCTACACGACTACCCTGAGTGGATAGGCCGAGTTGTACTCATTCAAGTTACATCCCCCGCTCTTTCTGACTCGCCGAAACTCGAACGCCAAGTCAGCGAGCTCGTCAGCAGCATTAACGGAGAGTTCGGAAGTCTGGACTTTATTCCAGTTCATCACTAGTGAGACTTTTTTCCACCAGTCTACTTTTTGGGCTCTAAGAAACGGCTTGCAGTCATCAGACAATCAAGAAGGACGAGTTCTATGCCCTGCTCTGTGCTGCTGACCTCGGTGTGATAACACCGCTGCGCGATGGCATGAACACGACGTCAATGGAGTTCGTCATCGCTCAAGCCAAGACAAAACAGTCACCTCTCGTGTTGAGTGAGTTCATGGGCATCTCCTCCAATATGACCGAGGCGCTTCAAATCAACCCATGGAACCTTGGTGTCTGTATCATTCTGTTCGTTCTGTCCGTCCTTTTTGCTGACATGTAATTTAATTGCAGGACGTGGCAGCGGCTATGCACCGCGGATTATTAATGTCTCAGGCCGAGAAGGAGACCCGACATGCCAAGCTGTACAGCGTCATTACGACTCACACATCACAGACGTGGGCCATGACTCTTGTTAAGCTACTGCTCGGTATCGTAGACTCTCAGGGCGTTGCGCGCCAAACGCCCGCCCTACCCACACATCGTATGCTCGAGCGCTACTCTCTGGCAACAAAGCGCCTCTTCTTGCTCGACTACGACGTATGTTTGTCTTTCCGCCTTTCACTTTCTACGTCTAGTGACAACAAACGACCACACTACAGGGGACCCTGGCGCCAATCGTAAAGACACCTTCGATGGCGGTCCCGACAGAGGACACCCTTACCGCACTCACCGCACTCACCGCGGACCCGCGGAATCTGGTGTACATCATCTCGGGCCGCGACGGCGCGTTCCTCGAGCAGCACTTGGGACATATCAACGGGCTCGGCATGTCTGCTGAACACGGCGGCTTTATTCGCGCGCCAGGCGTCAAGAAATGGACCAACTTCACCGAGAGCTTGGATATGAGTTGGATGGCCGAGGTGCTCGAGGTGTTCAAGTATTATACGGAGCGCACGACGGGCAGTCACATCGAGGTCAAGAAGAGCTCCATCACGTGGCACTATCGTTCGAGCGACCCAGAGTGGGGGTACGTGCGGCATGGATAAAGATCATCTTGCGCGTGCTGACAGGGAATATTTCCTAGACAATTCCAGTGCAGGCAATGCCAGGATTTACTTGAGAACAACGTCGCTCACAAACGGCCGATCGAAGGTATTGTTACTATCTAACCTAGCCAAGCTTTATGATCGCTGAGCAGTTGCTTAGTCCTCGTTGGTAAGAAGAACCTCGAGGTCCGCCCAATCGCGATCAACAAAGGCGAGATCGTCAAACGTATTTTATACCTCAATCCAGATGCCCAATTCGTCTTTTGTGCGGGTGATGACAAGGTTCGACTCTCACACTTCAGTCTACAGTAGTCCAACTGACGCTTCTCACCACAATAGACCGATGAAGACATGTTCCGTTCATTGCAGTTCACAGAGGCGTCTCTACCGTATACGATGGACCCACCACTATCAGTCTCATTGGTCGCTGAGGAAAAGACCCGCGAGCACCCGCGTGCTGAGCTACAGCTTACCCCTGAAGACCTCTTCACGACTGCCGTTGGGCACCCGTCGAAGCGCACACTCGCCAAGTGGCACGTGACGAGTCCGCTCGAAGTCGTCGCAGAGCTGCTGAAGCTCGTTGGTGTGCACAAGGACTCGGAGGAGGGCGAGTCGAAGTTGTAAGGACCAAGTGGTGCAACAAATATCCCGTCCTTTTTTCTTTGCGCTTTGTTTTCTTCCATCATATATTTTATTTATTACAGCAGCACGAGGGGCAACAACAGAAGAAAATGGGTCATGTTATGTATTTGTTTTATAACACACGACACGGAGGTAGACAAAACAAAGTGAGTACATACATTAGTCTAGAATTTCGGCGCTTTGTTTTATTTTATCTTGTTCCCTATTCCTTGCGCTTAGCCGTACAGTTACGTATGATCAGCTCTCTTAGCTAAACTTAGTCAAGCACGAGGTGTTACCACTTGCACCCAGCAGGTGACCATCATCGAGCTTTCCCGTGTATATAGCTGAAAAAAAAAATTGATTGGAAGTTTTGAGACCTCTCCATTACGGGCAACGATACGTCGTTTGTCTTGGCTTGCTAGTGATTTGGTGGTACTTTCTCTGCTGTCATCATCACAATGACTTGACATCACGTACGCACCATTCATCTTACGTCTTCCTCTGCTGACTATAGACTGGATAAAAAAACCGGTACCTTCGTCGAACATACCACATGCAGGTCGCATCTCTGTATATCTTGCCCACCGTGTGTAGTGACGGGGATTTTCTCGTATGACAAACACGGGCAGGCGCATGCGTTGATTGATGGGCTTCTCGCCCTGCAAAGGGGGGGGGGCGCTCCGGCGACGGCTGGCAGGTGCGGGTGGAAAGTGTACCTCGATCATTACTTGAATGGCCGAACTTTCCTTTCCATGCATTTTGTCCACAACGGACTTGAGGTTTACGAGGTACTGTAGGGTGCTTTGCCATTTGGTCCCGACAGTACGAGATCTTTTTTTGTTTTTGTTTTTGACAACCGATTTATATTCCAGACAATACGATCGTTTTTGATTCCCACTCTCAACTCCGAACTCCCGAACGCCCTACATCTATCCGATCCAAATCCGATCACAACCCGACCAAAATTACGGCGCTGGTCCATCAATACCAATTGCGATGACAGGACATGGGAAATAATGGTAAAGAGCCCGTAGGTGATTTTCCAAGCGCAACTTAAAGTGATTTACGTTCTTCATTTTGTTGTTGTAAGTTGGCGGATCGCTTGACATGTTTAGGAGCTACTCAAGTAACACAGTCTATTTTGGCCGTGAGCTGCCGTACAGTTCAAAGTTCATGAAGTCCATGTTCATCTCTCTCTTGTTATTGACCTGGTCCAATGACATAAAGCCCATTTGTCTTTTGTACAGAGTAGTCTCAGGCTTGCGCGTGCGAGATCAAGGTATCTATATGCGTCACAATGCGGGCGGAAATTTGCATTTCCAAGACCCCTCATTGGGGCTTTATAACCCGCCAACCGTAACACGGTGTTGTTTTTCTCTACGCCCTCTCTCTACGCCCTCCCCCAAATCTCCCTGTACTCTCCACTGCATAGTCTTCAATGTCCTGGGCTCCTTACGAGGCTACCAACGTACGCGACGCAGGAATAGGTACAGATGCCTGATCCCCACTTACTTTATTTCGATCGTTCTTACCCACCATACGCGTGCATAGGCGACGACCAATACCCGCCCCAGCCGGCGCCGAATCAGGCATCACACAGAAACTTTGTCGATGGCTCCGGACCTATTTTCTCGATGTATTTAGAAAGGGCAGAGGAAGAAGACAGGAAGATGGTCGAAAGATGGAAAGCAGACGCTGACGGGGCCCTTATCTTTGTGTGTCTCCATCTTCTAATCCCGTGCCTTTCGCCGACTCATCAGTCATAGAGCGGTCTATTCTCTGCTGCCATTGCAACGTTGATTTCAATATCTACCCAGGACCTACGACCGGACCCGCAGGACACTTCAAACTTCTACCTGGCGAATATCTATCAGACTATCACCAACCCAAATGGATCTAACGTTTCTACCTCCTACCCTTCTTCCCCACCCCCATTTTCTCCACCAACCTACGCAGTTTGGGTTAACGGGCTTTGGTTCTTCAGCTTGGCAAACTGTATTGCCTGTGCTACGTTCGCGACGTTACTCCAGCAGTGGGCACGAAAATACCTCAAGGTCACTCAGGCACATTACAGTCCACACAAGCGAGCTCGGATCCGTACATTCTTTTTTGAAGGGTCCGAGAGGCTTCTCCTTCCGTGGGTAGTCGAAGCATTGCCCGTGCTGCTACATGCTTCCCTGATTTTTTGCGGTGTCGGCGTCGTTGTGTTCCTCCACCACCTTAGCCCCATGGGCTTCAAGTTGTCGCTGACATTTGTCAGTGTCGCCACGAGTCTATACACATGCCTCACGTTGATGCCGGTCTTTCATCATGATAGCCCATACCACACCCCACTCTCATCACCGGCGTGGCACATTGCTAATGGGACATCTTGCATCATCTATAGGGTTCTTCGGTGGTGTACCTGGTTGGTTTACTCTCGTGGTGGATCCTTGGACCACTTTCGAGGCTTGGAGGAAAGATATCACAGACGGCTTACGCAGGGCATGCAGAAGACAGCCGAGGAAACCGCTCTGAGAGCACCATCGAAGATTGATACCCACGCCTTTCTGTGGACGTTTGACGGTTTGGATGAAGACCACGAATTGGAGCGCTTTTTTTCCGGCTTACCTGGCTTCCGTAACTCAAAAATTGTCGACGATCCTCTTCGCAGTCTCACTGAAGACGGAAAAAAGAAGATTTCTGAAACATTGATAGGGTTTCTTGACCGCACGTTCTCATCCGATATACTCCCTGGGCCTGTCAAAAACCGGAGAGCCATCGTCTGCGCTCGAGCGCTCGATCCAGCTGAATTTCCTGACGCCTATGATCATGCCCTCCTCAGAATCGTATTCCAAGACCAATATAGGGGGCTGCAGACTGTCGAGTTTGCCCGTGCTATGAGAAGTTGGGGCAATAGCGGAGATCGAAACACTGCGTTGGTTGTACAATCCATACTTACTGGTATTGTCGCAAAGGCCCAAAGGCGCAACGGCTCTTGGTTCGTTCTCGCCTCCAGCGAACTGGGCATCTCGGAAAACGTCCTCCGATACTACGCCGCACATGGCGACAGTTTGTCACTTGCCGTCTTGATTTACGTTACTCGCCAGCAATTTAATCGTTTCTGGATACGGTCCTGGCCGTCGGCCGAGTTCTCATTCATTCTGAAAACAGCTTCCAAGTTCAATGCACGAGATACGCTACCTGAATTGCAGCACGAGTTCTGTGCACTCTGGAACCAAATTGTTTTCAAAGTACGCAATGACAACAATCAGCGGATGGCGCTCCTTACCTTGGGACCGATTCGCAACATTTACTTCGCTCTTCATCAAGATCCCGGTTCCTCTCCGACACTACTCTCCCCCTCCACGGGCAATGGAGATAACATCTTGAGGGAGCCGTCCTCGTATCCAGCGTGTAACGTCACTGGTCACATTCACAATGGTTTTACTACCACAACCTTTGCTCGCCCTGTACTGCACGACCACGCTGTGCCGGTCCGCCCCGATGTGCCTTCCTTGTTCATACCTGCCTCGTTCCCTATCGTCGAAAGCCCCAGGGATGTGCTACCACTTGACAACTTTCACACCACTCATCAGACATCCATCGAAAGCCCCATTCCTGTTATCTCACCAGGTCCAGCCATCACTGGTTCAATACGAGACGTCGCTCCCTCAGATATAATAATGCCCTACCCCTCTCCCGAAAAATCGACGTCCGACACTTCTCTTTCCTCTACCCCCCCACCCGCTGCCATTTCCATCCCTCACAAGGCATACTTTCCGACGTCTCCGTATCTAGCTCCTAATCCAGCTTTCGACAATGTACTTCCTACCGGTCCGCCGCTCTCCTCACACGCACTCATGTCCCGATCCGCCCTTTCACCGTCTCGCCCAGAATCCCATTTCTCGACAAAAGTCCTTACTGCTCCCGGCACCTCTCCAGGGCGGACCTCCGTACCTGATCTTGGTACCGCTGCCGCCGAGGATGATGGTGAGCCAAAGCTTAGTCTGCGCAATGAAAATGACGCTCTTGGCCCCCCCTCGGCGAACCGCGCAAACCACGCTACCCCAGATCTCCCACCACAATCCCAGTCATCGCCACCGGCCACTGACTCAGACGTAGCCGTCGGGGGTCGTTCACTGTGGGGACCAACTGCCGAGCGGACAGAGACTCATTTTCCGCATCCTTCGCACTGTCAATACGATATCGTTTAATGTGTCCCCCAATCTCTAGGTGTGCGTGTGCGATATTGTATATTCCTGTTGGGTGCTCGATATCAATAATCTCGTGTATATACCGTCCCATTACGTGGTACAAATACCGTGACAAAATAATATGTGTAGACTCGAGTAGAGGGGAACGTGAGTGAGGAGTCTCAACGTTTCACTGCAGGGTTGATGAGCTTACCTGCCAGTGACGCGGAGGTGGGTAATCAAATCTATGTCTTCAGCTTCGACAACAATGTCTGCGAATACTGACTAGTACTGACTGCTGAGGCGCCTTGTTGGGAAATAATCATTTGGTTCGGACGTTAGCCTAGGCCTCACGGATATGCTCTCTAACCTGAGCAATCCTTTAGGGAAACGGACTTCCCAGCTCCACGTCGTGAGTTGCGAGACTAGGCTTATCCCTTTGTGGTTGTCACAATAGGGAGCAAGACACAGTGGCGTGAACAGCGGCTAAAGCGAATCAGAAGAACCAGAAGCGTTTTAGCGCCATCGCGTTCAACGAGCGATCTAAGGATTCTTTCCAATCGGTCGAATGGCCCAACGTCCGCCCTTGGCCTCCTAATGGGCACATCACAAACAAGACGATCTGTGTGCTGTAGCTCAAAACCAACCCCCTATATTGCCGCATTTGCAACGCCCGGACTCATTGATCATGCCGAGAAGAGTGTGCTAAAATTAGCGGGGATGAGAGAGAGACGCCCCCCTTCTCGTAAAAAAGGGTGCAGGAACAGGAGCGGGGCATGCATGCGTACTACGCCCTATAGTACGATCAGGGGGATGACCTCGAGGTCCATTTCTCGTCGAGAAAGGCAAGGATAAAAATAGCACAAAGGCGATCAGCTGAGAGACCGTGCGAACATGGCGCACACGAAAGCCGTGGCTCGCCGCTGCAGTGGAGTGGGCCTGAGAACAAAGTCATAGTGCGGTGTGCGTCAACAAACCCACACGAAGTTGGCTGAAGGGAAAAACGCTACTATAGTGATGCTACACGAGCAACGAAAAACCAAGTGAGAAGCGAGTAATAGCTTAAGTTGTTGTCAGTGACGGGAACGGCGTTTCATCTGAACGATCCTATCATCGTTTATTCCTTGGCCTATCCAGAGACTTGAGCGTTGAAGGGTTCCATATGGTCTTGGCGGTAACCCGGTCACTACATGATTGTGATGAGTGGCGGACAGTATACTCTCACGAGTGAAGAGTAAGCGAGCGAGATAGTGAATGTTCGCACATAGTACCCGAATGGGATGATGCTGGTATAAAGAATAGACTTTATTTTTGTCATCACTGCGACAGGAATTAACGCTATATAAGGAAGAAAAGCGCGCGAGGGTCGTTATGACAAGGCCGTAAGAAAAACAAACGTAACAAGACGAAGAAAATCAATTGTTGTGTATATGAGAGATTTGAATTGGTCAAAACGAGTGAGACGCCAAAAAGCGCAAGACGGGGAACGCGGGGTTTCTAAGAGACCACCAGCCTCACCCACGCACCGAATCCAGTGTCTGGAATTTAATGTGATCAAAATGAACGCGCGGGGCAAATAGAAATTCGTTGTGGGGGAACGCGATGGGAAAAAGAGAGGACACCGGAAATCGAGGGGCGGCAAAGTCATAGAATTACAGGGATATGATGCGCGTTGACACTCTTCACGCTTCAGGCCACGCTCGGATCGTCCGTCTATGCGCCAGGGCGTGAGGGGTGGCGCGCAAGCGTCTGGCCTGTTTGGTGCGCCTGGATGCTGCTGAACCTATGCAATTCTTCTGCCTTGACACGCACTTTCTGGCCAAAGCCGACCTTGCGTACAGCGCGGCGGATGAACGACGTCCGGTTCGAGTAGAGAGATTCGTGAATTGATGCGGCACGCGACTGAGTGCGCACGATCGGGACACCAGTTTCCGCAGCAGCACGGGTAGCCGCAGCTGTGGCCTGGTTGTGACTGTCGCGGAGGTACTTGATCACGGTTGCTTTCATGGCGAACTTGATCAGGTCGAGGGGAACGAACCAGATGATGTTCTAATCATAAAGGGTCGGTCAGAATCCGTGATATGGTGGGAGCCAACGACTCTAGTCACTCACCCAGACCCAAACAATACCGATCCAAGCACCGGAAATTTTCTGGATGTTGGTGAAGCCCCAGTTAGCGAAGCCGGCGATGATGGAGGACACGAGTTGAGCCAGGCAGAAGGCAGCCATCAACGCGTACGACGGACGCTCCATAAAGAAGAACCCGTGGGCGCGAGTAACGAAGATGAGTGCCTGCGAGATAATGGCAACCTGGAGGTAAACGATCGTGTGAAGCTTCTCGTCGTTGTGGTCGATCTGACCCGGGGGCGAGTTGAGGTGGACATGGAACTTCCTCTGGAAGAAGTCCGACTCAAGGATAACGACAACGAGAATGATCCTATGCGGATCAATTAGACCAAAACGAAGAAACAACCGTCGGCTCAACTTACGTGGAGAGTGTCAAGTAAAGACCATAGGCGACGGCGTAAGCAAAGATCTCGGCCAAGTCCCAACTATCCGGTGTTGACGAAGGAAGCACGCGATCGACGGAGAGGGTCATGATGGTACCGTCATTGAGTAGGGCAATAATAAGGACCATGAAGGGCGGGAATTGGAACCTGTAGCAGAACACCAAGACGGCAAAGCAGACGACAATACGGATCGTAACGGCACAGGCATAAATCGCATAGTTCCGCATACGTTGGAAGATGACACGCGAACCGCGGATTGCATGGACGATAGTTGAAAGACCAGGTTCAGTCAAGACGATGTCAGCGGCACCACGAGCAGCATCGGTAGCACCTTCCACAGCAATACCGACGTTGGCACGGGAGAGGGCAGGAGCGTCATTTGCACCGTCACCAGTCATGGCGCAGAGATGGCCAAGACCTTGAAGACGTTTGACGATCTCGAACTTGTGCTCGGGGAACACACCGGCAAACCCATCAGCATCCATGATCATGTCGTCGAGAGAGTTGAAGCCGCTACCCGGGGGAGGACCATCTTTGAGCACCTTGGCGGGATACATGTGGTCACCAAGACCGAGACGGCGGCCGGTTTCTTTGGCAATAGCGAGCTGGTCACCAGTAACCATCTTGACCTTAACACCGAAGGAAAGAGCGTCATCGATAGTTTGCTTGGTGTCCTCACGGGGAGGATCAAAGATGGCGAGAAGACCAATAAGTTCGAAGCCATTACCCTCAGCCTCGAAATCGTCACCGTCGACTTCCTCATATGCAACGGCAAGAGCGCGAAGACCACGGGAGGCGAATTCCTCGACGTCGGATTCAAGACGGTTCTCAATGTCGTCGGTTTTGTTGCGTGAGCAGAGCTCGATGATGATACCAGTCATACCCTTGGTGACACGCTTCAGTTTGCCGGTTGCCTCCTCACGGTAGGTGATCTCGGTACGCTTGTCGACAGGATTGAAAGGCTTGAAATCGAGGAGCTTGATGCCGGCACGAGCGCGGGATGTATCACCGAGGGCACCAACAACGGAGGCATCGATGGCGTCCTGGTTCTCGGTACGAGATGCGTAGGCCGCGAGGAGAATGACATCGTCAGCTGAGAAGGGACCATACGTTCTGATGGTAGAACGATCAATGGTGAGTTTGTTGGTAGTGAGAGTGCCGGTCTTGTCAGAGCACAGAATAGTGACTCCAGCAAGCTCCTCAATGGCGGTGATACGGGTGACGATGGCCTTATAGCCGGCGAGTTGCTGGGCGCCGACAGCAAGGGTGACGGATAATACAGTGGGCATGGCAATGGGAATACCACCGATCAAAAGCACGAGGATGTTGTCGAGGCCGGAACGGTATGACCAACGGAAGCCAGCATAAAGAACGAAGATTTCTGCGATGACGAAAATACCAATGGCGATAAGGCAGAAGGAGCCAATTTGTGCCAAAATCTTCTGCAAGTGACCGGTGGTGTCGTCCTCCTGGCCGACGAGCGATGCAGCACGACCGAAGAAGGTATTGACACCGGTGGAAATAACGACACCCTCAGCCTCACCCTGTTTGCAAGTGGACCCACTAGAACACCGGCGTGAGAAATTTCCAAAGACCGATCGGGTAAAGCCGAACTTACGAGAAACACTGGTCACCGTCTTTCTTGGATACAGGAAGAGACTCTCCAGTGAGCGCAGCCTGATCGATGGACACATTGATGGCCTCAGTTAGACGGCAGTCAGCGGGTACGATGTCACCAATCTTGAACGCGATCATATCTCCGGGAACGAGGATAGCTGATTCGATCTCAACCCAGCTGCCATCGCGCCTAACCTTTGCCTTGGGTGCGAGCGAGTCCATGAGCGCCTTGACGGCATTTCCAGCACCGCGCTCCTCGTAGAAACCAATACCCGAGTTGATGAATAGAAGGGCAGTAATACCGGCGAAGTCTTGCCAGTCAGGCGCACGACCTTCTCCATTGGACAAAGCAATAGCGACGAGTGCAGCAGCCTCCATGACCCAGGAAAGTGGGTTCCACATGAAACTCAAAACTGGACATGTGACGCTCAGTCAACTCGTTTAATGGGACGGAGAGGTCGATCAGCTACCTGAAGGAACGGATTTTGCTCCTCTTGTTCGAGCTTGTTGGGACCGAAAATTTCTAGACGGCGCTGAGCCTCCTGGCTGGTGAGACCCTGGTCGTTACATTGGAGGAGTGTGAAGACATCCTCGATAACAATGGTCTCGAGGTCGACTTTTTCCTTGTCGTAAAGGTCGTCGGCCTTGAGCTCGATCTGTGTGTAGTGTCAGCACGAGAATACGAGAAGGTTTGCAAGCGAGCAAGTCGTACCCTTGACATATCGACATTGGCGTCTGAAGAAAGATATCGGAGGTCAGGGCCGAAACCCGATGCGCGAAAGACCAGAAAGACAACGTACGAGTTTGCCTTGACCTCGTCATGGCCAAAGTCCTTGTACTCGCGAACCTTTTTCTCTTTATTGACCTCCTCTACAGGTGTATCAGGCTGCGCAGGAGGTCCTGCTTCCTTCTCGGCGATTGGTTGTGACATGTTCACCGCAAGGGTCTGGTGGGCGAAATGGGATGGCTACAGGGAAACCCTGGGAGTGGGAGGGGAGAGGGGCCGCTGAAGGCGAGGAGAAGGAGGACGGGTGACGTCCGGGGAGGGATGGAGAGGTAGTCAAGGATGAGTAGGGCTTGGATGAATTGGGGACCCCTGGCTTTTATTACGATTCACGTCGAGACCAACCAAAATCAACCGACAAATATTACCAAATACTCCCATCATATCATATTTCCCACTCCCTA